>JAJJWM010000132.1:0-292024 GCA_021655865.1 Fusarium guadeloupense
GTTTTGGGGAGTGATTGTCTCTAATTGGGTCTGAGCAGATGGACGGCTGAAGTGATCAGCTTGAGATAAGAAACAAGAGAGTTTGAGGAGTGTCCTCCCGAAGCTGCCGTGCTGTGTTGTTCAGAGTGTAGTTGGGGGGTTTGAGCTGATGGCCGGAGTATCGAGAGATTCCGCTGGTACGTGTGCGGACAGCAAGACAAGCAAGTGAGCAAGCATTCAGGGGCGAGACGAGACAGTCTCAAGGATCTGGGGACTGGGGATGTCTTATCGCTGCATAGATCTGGGGTTGAAGGATGGGGGCTGTGTGTCTTGGGGGGATTTTGCCTTAATCTTTACTGAGTTGGGTTGAGCTGAGATGAGCTGAGCATGACAAGATAGAAGAGCTTCTATATCGATGATATAAAAGAATTATGTTTCTGTATATCGGAGCTATTCAGAGCGAGGGCTTGGAATAGGTTCATAACTGAATTCCTGTTATTGAACCTCGTGAGTATCGCAACGAAGAGGTCGGCAGGTCGGACAGATGGAAGAGAATTAGCAAGATTGAAAAAGGTTAAAGCCTCTAGTGAGAGAACGCGCGCAATGAGTTGTCGTCGCCCTTTGCTTGCGGGCAAAATGGAGAATTTAAAACAGCTGAAGCCTCAAGATGGATGAGGAACTGGATGTGGCGATGGGAATAAGGACAGTACGCGGACCGCAAATCGACAAGCGGCCGCTGTAGGCACCCCACTGTGTAAATGACAGAATAGCTGGGGCATCGCCCGCTGTAAAGTAGTGAGTGTTGGTAGGTAATTATTCTGTCTCTCCCCGGCCTAAAGCGTCACGGCTGTACCGAATAGACTAATTCTGGACCCTTTTCCCTTTCTCAACTCAACTCAAAGTTCATCTCCATCTTTTCCATCATCACATCGACGTCTTAATTAATCTAGTCAGCTTCCAGGCTCCAGGCTCCAACTCAATCTCCGGTTGCACAGCCAAGAATCAGCCCGTCCGCCCTCAGTTTCAGGGATCTCTTATCTATACCTTCCGTCACTTTGTTTCTTGTCAGCCAGGCAAAAAAAGACTAGACCCCTGCTCAAGCGCCTTTCTCAATCAATTCTCTTATCTCTCTCCCTCTCTCACACGCACACACACGGAACGAACTCCCTTCTGCATTGGCCAAACATGTCACGCCGCGCGACATCCCCTCGTCTCAGCTGGACGCTCTCATTTCTATTTCTATATCACTCCTCCCAGGCCAGAAATCGCGTCGCGGCCATGGGAGGCGACGGTGACGCCAGAGGAGCAACTCAGCTCAAGTATAACGGTACAGGCCCGACAGGTGCTGATCCGCTCAATATGGATGTCAATATCTGGTACGAGGTGAGTTTCCCCTTTCATTCCCAATCTCTCTCACACTCTCTTGAGCCTCTCTTACTCTCTCCTTCTGCCTCTATCTTCATGGCCCTTTGCTCTCTCTCTCTCACATAGCCTTCTCACTGAGAGCGGCCATAAAGACTTGAGACATTCAGTGGGTCACGTTGAAATAGTGGCCCCCTCCCAATATCTCTACCTACTGCCAAAACGCCCGCAAGCTGACCTTTTGCGCCCGCAAAGGCTGGAGATATCGCTTGGATGCTCTCAGCCACTGCTCTAGTATTGCTTATGATTCCTGGTGTTGGGTAAGTCTTTGATTCCTTATCAGTATTTCTCTTTCTATTCTATTAGGTTATGCTGACCTCTTTGTTCCCTGTAGCTTCTTCTATTCAGGCCTCGCCCGACGCAAGTCGGCCCTCTCACTCATATGGCTCTCTGTAATGAGCGCCGCAGTAACAACCTTTCAATGGTTCTTTTGGGGCTTTTCACTCACCTTTTCTCACACGGCCGGTCCGTTTATCGGTGACCTCGCCAACTTTGGCTTCCGCGATGTTTTGGCCCGTCCCTCGGTCGGTTCCGCCCATCTTCCCGACATGCTCTTCGCCGTCTATCAGGGCATGTTCTCCGCCTTGACCGTCGCGCTGGCTACCGGTGCCGTTGCCGAGCGCGGTCGAATGCTCCCCTGCATCGTCTTCATCTTTGTGTGGGCCACCGTCGTCTATGACCCCATCGCCTGCTGGACATGGAACCCCAATGGATGGTCCAACAAGATGGGTGGTCTTGACTTTGCTGGTGGTACCCCTGTGCATATCGCTTCAGGAAGCGCTGCCCTGGCTTATTCCATGATGCTGGGCAAGCGTAGTGGCCATGGAACTCATGAGCTCAACTATCGTCCTCACAATGCTACTCACATCGTCACCGGCACCGTCTTTCTGTGGGTCGGCTGGTTCGGCTTCAACGCTGGTTCTGCCCTCTCTGCCAACCTGCGCGGTGTCATGGCTGCTGTTGTAACTAACCTAGCTGCTTGTGTTGGTGGCATGACCTGGTGTCTCTTGGACTACCGCCTGGAGAGAAAGTTTTCCACCGTCGGCTTCTGCTCTGGTGTTGTTGCGGGGCTGGTCTGCATTACCCCTGGATCTGGTATGTCCTATTATATCACTCAAGTTGAGCTAGACTGCTAACATAGAACTAGGCTATGTCCCTCCATGGGCTGCTCTCATTTTTGGCGCTGTAGGCGCTGCTGGTTCCAATTATGCAACCAAGGTCAAATTTCTTCTTGGAATCGACGATGCCCTCGATATCTTTGCCGTCCATGGCGTCGGCGGCCTCATTGGCAACATCTGCACCGCCTTCTTCGCCAGCCCAACGATCGCTGCCCTCGATGGCTACTCTCGCATTAAAGGCGGATGGGTTGAGCACCACTGGGCGCAGATGGGATATCAGCTTGCCGACTCTGTCTGCGGAGGTGTCTACTCCTTTGTTGTCACATGCATCATCCTATTTCTTATGAATCTCATCCCCGGCCTGAGTCTACGCGTCGAACCGGAAGCTGAGGCCCTAGGCATTGATGACGCCGAGATTGGCGAGTTTGCGTACGACTATGTTGAGCTCACTAGGGAGGTGCTCAGTGACGTCGACAACGAATCTGGAAGCCGGTACTCAGCTGATCCTGCGGCGTTTCATCACTATGAAAAGAACAGCATCCCCATGATTGATGCTCGCATGTTTGGCGGTCAGCCCGCACATGCTCCAGTGGCATTTCCACAATGAGGGCTTTGCCGTCTATATATCAAAGTTGGAGGGCTGAAGTCGTTGTATTGAGTCAAGTTGTACGCATCAAATGGCGCCATGGTTTTTGAATTATCGAATTATAGTAAAGATACCCGGGTTTTTGGACAGCTTTACGCTTGGAATTATTTGGCTGTATATTATGGAGTTTCTGTTATGAACTCAAAACAAAAGAAAATTGTAATTAAAATGCTCAAGTACATTCATTGTCTACATTAATCATGAGTTGATGTATCATGATGCTTTATTCACGTTCACTAGAGCTGCGAATTAATTAGCGGGTCTATCCCGGATTTAGCGCTGAAGCCTGGTGATTTAGCGAACATCCACGGACTAGAGCCAATCATATGAAACCTCGAGACTTCAATGCTGAACACTCTACACATTGTTAACACTTTATCCGCATCGACAACTTTTCTATCTTGGACTTTTATTCTTACGCTCACATGACTGTCATTAAGAGCAGGCATCAACAGGGATCGTTCAGGAGGATATGAAGGCAACTCTGCGCTATCGCCATCACACTGCGCATCACTCACACCCCTAACCTCACTTCACTTCATCATGACTTCGCTCCACGAGAAGACGGCCTTTTTCGATCGAGTAAAACCACTCTACAGCGATGATGAGCTCGATAAAGCCGAGCAAAAGGAGAGGAAGCGCTGTCGCCAGTTCTTTACCGCCAAGCGAACCCCTAAATCTCAAGCGAGAGAACCGGTCGTGCTAGATCTCACCAACGATGAGTCTCAAGAGTCGAGGGCGACTCCTAAGAGGGTTGCCTCAGCTCCGACACCAGCGCCCGCCAAGATCATCAAGGGTACGCCCATGACGGCGACGGATCAAAAAAGTAGACTCAATACTCTTGTGAATCAACGCAGCGCTGGAGCTATTTTGGTAGATGATACCCCTATTCCTGATTCTACGCGACAGACCCAGAGAAGACTTCCGAGAAGCGGTTCCACGCCGCTTTTTCCCTCTGGACGACATCTCGGTCAGGCAATGAGGAATTCTCCATCGCCGAGCGTAATGAAGAAGCGGAAGCGTGAATCTTCTGTCAAACTCCGACCTGAAAGCGAACAAATCTTTAAAGGTCTCACCTTCTATTACGTACCTGATGATGACATTGCACCAGCTCGTCGACTTCGAATAAAAAAGGCACGTGAATTTGGTGCGACGTGGGTGCGCTCGCCGCGCATTGCAACGCATATTATTGTTGAGAAGCACATTCAGTTCAAGGATCTTAACGGCGTGTTGAAGAACACAAACAAGAACCTGCCGCTTAAAGTGGTCAACGAGGACTTTCCGATCGACTGCATCCAGTTCAAGGCGCTGCTGCAATGTAATCAAAAGAAGTATCAGCTCCTGGGCCAGCCGATGCCCAGTGAGGAGGATCAGCCTGTGACCGTACCTTCGACTGCTGAAGAGTCTGTCAGATCGCTACAACTCAAATCGCCTCATAGCAGGCCGAAGAATTGGGATTATGTTCCTCCCCGAGGGACACCTGACGGGAGTCAGGAATCACCTCATCAAAGTCAGATTGCAGAGACGCCAGCTGCGAATCCGTCGCAGCCGGTGATACTTGACCTTCAAGGTATGGTGTCGTCTCTGGCCGAAGATGACGGAGCACCAATTCCTCAGGGGAGCCTCACAACAGATGGTCAAGGGATTGGAAGTGCCAGGCAGTTTCAGAAAGAGGATGATCACAAAGACGAGCTATCTGAGTTCATCAAGCTAATGGCAGAGTATAAGAACCTCCCGTTAGATATGGATGACGACGACACCTATACCGTGGCGGAAATGGGAGATATTGAGTCGGAAGAACAGTCACTTTCTGGCTCCGAAGACGAGAGGGCCAGTAAACGCAGATCGAGAAGAAAAATCAGATCTGGTCGCAAAGACATGACATTCGAGGATCGCTTCTCATGCAATTCTGCTGGGGCAAAGGACGCCAAAGCGGGTAATCCGAATGCCCGCACCATCGAAGTTCTCCAATCCATGGCTGATTACTACAACCGTGTAAACGATAACTGGCGAACGACTGCCTATCGCAGGGCCATCAGTACTCTGAAGCGTCAAGAGACAAAGATTACGACAGCTGAAGAGGCGCAACGACTACCCAGTGTAGGATCACGTCTGGCGCAGAAGATCGAGGAAATCGTCACCACGGATAGGTTACAGCGTCTTGAGTACGCTCAAAAGGAGCCAATGGATGAGGCGCTTCAGCAGTTTCTTGGAATCTACGGTGTCGGGAACATTCAGGCCCAGCAGTGGCTGGCGCAGGGGTTTCGTACGCTTGACGATCTAAAAGCTAAGGCGAAGCTTACGCCAAATCAGTTGGTGGGCATCGAACACTACGACGACCTCAGCACTAGAATTCCACGACGTGAAGTTGAGGCTCTGGGTGCAGTTGTGAAGAGAGGCGCTCAGCGTGTTGATCCAGAGGCAGAGCTCATCATTGGGGGAAGCTACCGGAGAGGAGCAGAGTCATCTGGCGATATCGACTTTATCATCACCAAGCCGAATACTGAGTCGTCGACTGAATTGCGGCCTTTCCTCGACAGTCTTGTTCACCATCTCGAAGCTGAGGGGTTTCTTGTAGCACGACTGGCATCATCACGGTCTACCAGCGACGGAAGCAAATGGCATGGCTGCTGCGTCCTCCCCAAGATCAGCGGCTTCAACGATGAAAACTACCGGCCTGTCTGGCGACGTATCGATTTTTTGCTGGTGCCCGAGTCAGAGATCGGCGCAGCTCTTCTTTATTTTACGGGTAACGACATTTTCAACCGCAGCATGAGACTGTTGGCTTCCAAGAAGGGAATGCGACTGAACCAGCGCGGCTTATACAAAGATGTGATGCGTGGTCCTCAGCGGGTAAAGGTCACAGAGGGAGAGTTGATCGAGGGCCGAGATGAAAGAAGAATATTCGATATCCTCAAGGTCAAGTGGCGAGAGCCTCATGAGCGATGGTGTTGAGAGCCTTTGCCAGGCAGTGAAATGGAGCATATGACATTTCGAACTCGCGACTACCGGCCAAAAAAACGAAGAGGGCGAATGGGGAGAGAGATTCTCTAGGAAAGGATGTTAGGTTTGTAGGTTTATAGATTCTAGGGAGTATCCCATTCGACCACTCTTCGCTGGAGGGAAAGGATGCAAGTTGGAATATGAAGGTATCTCGTATGCACCCGATGGCAGAGCCTCACGGCTAAGGTTTTGGTCTATGTACTTATATCGGTATGCCGAGGTCAAAGTGGAGGACTTTCGGGAATGGATCAAGGTAGTGGTAGCGTGGAGTTTGGAGACTGAGATTCATAGGGTATTCAAGTCTCAATACAGAGGACTTGAACAGCTCATAATATGCGTACCTCGTCTCATGTGAATTTGATATTTCCCCAGATCTTGGCTAAACCTGAATCACATGCGAAATCGAAATCCCTCCCCTGGACCCCCAAACTCGAAATCTTGACGCCTTTCAGTGGATGAGTTCCCCCTGCGTCATAGGCCCCTAGGCCAGTCTACAGTGGGGCCGTAGCCGTTCTCCGCAAAACACATGGAAGCCGAGGCTCGTGACAGATCCGGGGGGAGCCGCGCTTTCAAAACCCAAGGATCTCAACTTTTTGTCGATATCTCTTTATACATACGACATCTTGTTGTCACACGTGTGAAACTCTCCTCTACGAAATCCCGCGACAACGTCCGATGCCTTGAGACCACAGTGCCCCTGCGATACTCTCTCCCTCTCCTGACCCTGCGACGGCCGACTTTCCCTAGGTACTATACCTGGCTTGGGGAGAAACAAGATGGCGGCGTCATCTTCGCTGGAAGCGATAAAAGTATGGTATTTTTGCAACGCGCATTCAGGCGTTTACGCTGACGGGGGACTTTTGTGGTAGAACACGCTCGAGGAGATTGTCAAGGACCCGCGATACCATGATCTTTTATCGCTGATCAAGACGGCGCGCAATGGTATTATCTACGGAACAAAAGTGCGGTTTCCGCATGCCCTGGTGTAAGTCTATCTGTGTCTACCTCGCTGCTATTCACATTTGCTAACTGAGTCTGTACAGTATGATCTTTCTCTTCCGCTCTGGAACGTACGCTCGAACCTCTCTCCTTATAACCTACCGACGAACATCGAGCTAACGCGACGATGCAGATTCCGACAAAAAGTTGGTCTAGTACTACGGGCGACGAGGCATCATGCGAGCAATCTAGCACGCTTCGCCATGATATATAAGCTGACGATGTTGGCGCTCAAATATCTTGGTTCAACGCCTGGAAAGGAGGGTATGTCATTATCAAAGCCAAACCCAACTCTCTCCAGATATCTGACTCGAGAACACAGGAACCTACGACTCCTTCTTCGGTGGCCTCGTCGGCGGCTACTTTGTCTTTGGCGGCCGGTCCAAGCGCACGGGCAAGATCTCGTCGGTGAACCAGCAGATTGTCATCTACGTGTTTGCGCGCGTCATGCTCGCCCTCGCGCGCATCGCCGTCAAGCCGGGCCACGGGTTCCCCCTCGTGTCGGACGAGCCGCTCAACGGCATCATTAACCAGTACGCCTGGCCGGCGTTTGCCTCGCTGTCGTGGGCCATGGTGATGCTCGTCTTTAGGTATCACCCCGAGGAGCTGCAGTCGAGCCTGAGGAGTAGCATGACGTACATCTACAGTGACTGCAACGAGTTTGATTCGCTGAGGACTTTGCTGTGGCAGAATAAATAGATGGTCGGGGTGTTTTAATCTTTTCGTGGGAGATTTGGCGTTTGGGCGTGGAGGGAGGTATGCTTGGACTTTTTTGCATACAGGATAGGATTCATACCGAGGTGGACATGGTGGTGTCTATACCTACAGGAAGGGCTTTTTGTCTTTATAGTGGAGGTAAGGTGGCATAAGTAGACTGGAGAACATGATAACCAGATATTATAGACTTGAACTGGTGACTATTTTGGACTGTGAATGTGCTTGTCTAGGTTCTATAGAACTATAATGAGAGGAAATCACTTTGGTTTTGAGACTTCACAGTGAACTCATGATGCTAACTCAATATAAATTCAATATGATGCTAACAGCCATCTGGATCTATCACTGCGCGGAACAGTGTTTCTCACCTATATCAGCATTCTATTAATCTCGATAATATTTCATTCTCCAGCACTACCAAAGGTAGTTAAATCTATTCCAAAATACAAGTCCAACTTAATAGCTTC
This sequence comes from Fusarium guadeloupense, assembly GCA_021655865.1. Classification (NCBI taxonomy): domain Eukaryota; kingdom Fungi; phylum Ascomycota; class Sordariomycetes; order Hypocreales; family Nectriaceae; genus Fusarium; species Fusarium guadeloupense. The sequence goes on from JAJJWM010000132.1 coordinate 8,352, forward strand.
CATGCCTTAGCCAAACATCCATTCTAACGCCGGACGCTAGCACATGAAAGCTACCCCGCTGAAGCTGACCCCTGCTTGCCCCTCCACACTGACGCCTGCAGTGAGCCTCAGCTTCACAGCCCACAGCCTACACCCTCCAGGCTGCTAAACCTCGACTCCTCTTCATCACCTTGTTTCTATCAACCTCCCCGATAGACAATCATGGCGCCCAACCCCAAAGTCTCCGAGGCTCTTTCAAAAGCCGAGTCTGCTTCCGGAGAAAAGGGCCCCCTCTACGAGCAGATCCTCTCCGACATCAAGACTATCTTGTCCCCGGATACCGCCATCGACGACCTCAATGCCGTTGTCGACTCCTTCTTTGGTCAGGCCCTCGGCGTCGTGGCCACGCGAACTGTCCTCGCCGCCTTTATCACGACGCTCCGGGAGTTGAAGAATGAGGATATGTGGATCGAGGTCGGAAACCGTACGCTAAATGCCATCGCCGCTCAGCCCTCGTCATCGTCCTTTATCGACGCCGGTGCCACCCTCCGCGAACTCATCGCTACCGCCCACGAGAACAATGAGGACTTTCTCGACGCCGCAAAGGCTTTGGCCGATATACCCCTCGATAGCTCGCAGCGCAAGATTACAGATGAGGAAAAGGCCCGTACATGGGTTCGCATTGTGCGGAACTATCTCGAGGTGGACGACTCTACGGCCGCCGAGACCTACATCAACAAGCTCAAGAATATTATGCACCTGGTAGATGATCAAGATCTAAACTTGCACTTCAAGCTGTCGCAGGCTCGCATTCTGGATGCTCAGCGTGACTTCTTGTCTGCTTCCCAACGATATCACGAGATCAGCTTCTCCCCCGCCATCGCCGAGGAGGAGCGCCTGCACACTCTCAGCATGGCTGTCAAGTGCGCCGTCCTAGCCCCCGCGGGTCCCATAAGGAACCGCACACTGGGTCGTTTGTACAAGGATGAGCGCTCGTCGCAGCTCGACGAATTTGGTATTCTGGAAAAGATGTTCCTGGATCGTCTCTTGTCGCCTGAGGAGGTTGACAAATTTGCCGAGGGCCTGCAACCGCATCAGCTGGCGACTACTTCGGATGGCTCAACAGTGCTTGCCAAGGCAGTTGTTGAACACAATCTCCTCGGCGCATCCAGACTCTACAGAAACATTCGCTTCGAGGCTCTAGGGTCACTACTGGGCTTGGATGCCGACAGAGCCGAGGAGACGACAGCACGGATGATTGAGCAGGGCCGTCTGGTTGGCCGTATGGATCAGCTCGATGGTATCGTGTGGTTCGAGGGTGGTGAGGCGTCTGGCGAGAAGGGCAGTGGACGGGCTGAGATCATTGTGGGCAAGGAGATGCGAACGTGGGATGCCAACGTCGAGAGCCTGGCTGAGGAGGTGGAGCACGTTACCAATGCTTTGCAAAAGGAGTTTCCCGTGAGTATTCCATTATGAAGCCATCCTGATTGTTCCATGTACTAACTCTATCTCAGGACTTTGTGGCCGCAAATCTTGTTGTATGAACAAAAGATATACCAACATAGAGGCTTTCACCATGTAAGGCGTTTTAGGGGTTAGGATGATCAAGGGCTATTTCTGTCCAATGCATAGCACATGGTTCCCTTTGGTTTTAGACTGGCATGATAAACAGAACAACACGCCACGTGCTCTAATCCAAATCTTTCTTGCGGACCACCACGTATCCCTCGCTGATTTTACGAGGATTGCCGTCCTCTTCGTCAAACATCAGATCGTTGTCCATTGCTATCACGTCTGGTGAACCTGCGGCTGGCTGACCTAGTGTGCCTTCGCGATGTAAGATGTCTATCAAGGCGTCGGCGATGTGGTTGCCCATCCAGTCGTAGCCCTCGTCTCGGAGGTGCAGACCGTCATCCCAGTATCTGTCGCGATCTTGTTCTGAGAGGGAATGGTAGGGGATCTTGGAGTGGAGGTCGAAGGCGTAGCTGTTTAGTGTCAGTAAGATTTCACACCTTGGCGTCAAGCAGATGTGAATTGACGACTTGGTAGAAAAGTCTTGACATGATTATAAATTGCAGTGTTAGGTAATGTAACTTACTAGCCAGTGTCTTCCTTTTCTATTATACTCTTGTTTAGCTCATTCCGTACTCGTGTGCTTTCCTCGCCCTTTGACGCGCACTCTGGGATAGTGAGGGCAAGGACGTTTGTTTCCCTGCTCAAGGCGATGTCGTATACTTCTGAAAGAGCTGCAAAGATGTTGTCTGACGGGATGTCGTATGCAATATCACTACGAGTATATCAATCAGCTTTTGGCAGTAGGGCAAGTGAATTTGAGGGACTCACTTAGTACCGCCAAGGACAATAGTCCAGTCAAAGGACTGCTTCTTCCCTATAACTCGTCAGTTGTGCACATCAGCTGGGAGAGTATCTACACACAAGCAGCATCCATTCTACGATGGAACCGTTGGAGAGAAGCAACATCGCCGGGAACGCCGTCTACGACAATCTCAAAGTCGACGTCGGGAAAGGCGGCCGTGAGCCTGTCCTCGAGCTTGAGTGCGTACGGGTGCGACTCCAGGCCGTGGCTGAACCAGCCCGAGGTTAGGGAGTCTCCGAAGCATAGAATGCGCAGGGTCTTGCGGGACATTGTGAGGGGGAGTGGGATGGATGTTTTGTTGGTGTGAGTGAGTTGGGAGGTGGGGATGAGGATGAGGTGATGGCGTTTTGGTGTAAGTTGGCGGTATGGCACGGTAGTTGTTACCTGAGATGGGGACCTGCTGTGTTTATTCGGTATATGTTCTAGGACTTTACTCTAAAGAGATGATATGAAATGTCGTTATTGATAACTTTAATGCTAGATTTCTGCAGTTTTATGTTATTATACTAGGGTTGCTGCCTGATATTTGATTATTGCTGATAAATACTCTTTTGCAAGTCTAGCGAGACTGAAGCTCATGTCTATCTTTCGCAGTTTGCGCAACACAGCCAGTTGAAAACCAGACAAATAGTAAGATATATGAGTGGCTAAATACATATAGGCCAAGTAAAGGTGATTTAAACTTGATATACCATTGTAGAGTTGGCATCTAGGTAGGTAGTTATGGAAAATACTGATTTTGACGTACGCTATAGGGTACTTCACTTGTCAAGATACATTCTATACTACCTAGTACATAGCACCAACTTGATTTCAAAGGAAACTCTGATATAGACACAACCTTAGCAAGCACTTGAGCGAAATGCATTGCTGAGAGTTGCAGCTATATCATAGAATCAAGACGACATGCAATTCTCTGGACCTTGGAACGTATCTTCGATGTGGCAGATGGAGATGATAATCCACATTTTTGGAACGTCTCACATCACAAGCTCTAGCTTCGGTGAGATGGCCGAGTTGGTTATGGCGTCAGGTTAAGGTCACCTTAACACCACTTCCTGATGGAGCAATCCTCCTGGGTTCGAGTCCCAGTCTCATCAATTATTTTTTGCTCTGTTCATGGGGTAATCTGATCTTTGCTGTTTTGTATTGTTGGACTTCTATTTTTATTCTCATGTACCAGGCAGTACCATGTATGGTTGGCCGATGACTATGACTCGAACAGATGCCCTTTTGACCTCGTCAGAATTCACTACTGTAGACAGAAACCAGCTCATATTGTTTGCTGAGTGAAGAGAAATAGACATATACGTAGGGTGCAAAGTTTTGTTTAACAGTTCTTTATTTTAATAATAAACTCTATAATTCTAAGCAATGTAGCTTTGGTCCATCTAAAAGTAGTTTCAAGACATCCATCTCATCTTTTTACACCTTGTCCACCTTTCTTAGCTAGACTATCTAGTTGTAGTGCCGGCGCTGTCGGAACGACCTCTTGCTCTTGCACTTGCGGAAGGGCTTGGAGCTAGGGGTGGTGACAGGAGTGCTGACAGGAGCGACAACAGTGCCGTTGATGGGAGTCACGGGGCTGACGACACCGCTTCCACCACCGAGGATCTTGGCGGCGGCGTGCTCGGCAGCAACCATGACGATGGTCTGAGTGTTACCAGTGGGCAGGTCAGGGTGGATAGAAGCATCTACGACGAAGAGATTCTGAGTACCCCAGACCTTGGTATCGGTATCGACAACGCTGGTGCCATCGTTCTCAGCGCCCATGCGGGCAGTACCAACGTAGTGAGAACCACTCTTGAAGGTCTCAACCAGGCTCTCGGCGGTGACGTTACCGGCAAGGCTGAGAGTGCTGTTGGACTTGGAGGCATAAGAGATGATCTTGTTCATGAAAGCGACCATAGCCTCCTTGTCACCCTCAGAGTTCATGAGAGGGTCGACGACAAGCTTGGTGGAGCCAGTGCTGTCAACCTTGAGGGAGCCAACGGAAGTAGCGCCGTGGGTGAGGTAAATCTTGAGCTTGACGGCATCGTCGCCAGCGGCAGTGCAAGTACCCTGGACATATCGCTCAACGCCATCAGCACCCTCGACGGCATCCCAGAAGATGAAACGCTGGCCAGACTGGGCCAAAAGGCCGGAACCTTGGGCAAAGAGATCAATGTTGGCCTGGCTAGGCTCGGTGAACTCGGTAGCGGGGAGAGAAGTGAGGGACTGCTTGCTGCTGAGCTTGACCTCGAAGACGGGGTGGTCAAGGAGGTGCTCTCCGACAGGGAGGTTGATCCACTGGTCCTTGGAGGGGAGGGTGATGCGCTGGCTTCCGTTGGAAACAGCCTGGATCTGCTCAGCAGGGCCGATACCAGAATTGACGAGAAGGCGGGGAGTAGCGAGAGCACCAGCAGCGAGGATGACAGCGCCGTTGGCCTTGACCTTGATGATCTGGCGGGTAGCAGGACCAGACTCGATCTCAATGCCGGTGACGGTCTCGCCATCACGGATGACGCGGAGGACCTTGGTGTTGAGCTGGAGCTTGAAGTTGGGGTACTGCTGAGCAAGAGGAAGGTAATCGCGAACGGGACCAGATCGGAGGCCATCGTTGATCTAGAGTTAGGTTAGTATAGCCATTCAAACGGGAACGTACAAAGCACCGTCAGGTACTTACCATCCAAGGGGGGTGGGTGAAGACGGCCTTCTTCTTGCCGGGCTCCTCAATAGCGTCAACCTCAGTGAAACCGTTACCGGAGAACCACTGGCTCAGGATGGTATAAGCGCCTTGGTCGACACGCTTGCCGTCCTTAGTAGGGCTAGTGGTACCAGGAGTACGCTCGTAAAGCTTGTCGGCGGCGCCAGAGACATCCTCCCACTTCCAGCCAGCAGGCCACTTGTCGTCGAAATCAGCGGGCTGAGGAGGAACGTACATCATGGCGTTGATAGAAGTACCACCGCCAAGAATGCAGCCAGCCATACCAGCGGTGTCGGTGCAATAGCCAGAAGTGTCCTTGGCAGAGGTAAGGTGGTAAGCCATACCAGGAACATCATACTGAGTGATGGTGTCGTTCCAGTCCATGGTAGCATCGCCACCGGTAGAGTACAGGGAGGCCTTGCCCTGCTCAAGGAGGAGGATGGACTTTCCGGACTCGGCAAGACGCTCGGCGACAACGAGACCAGCAGCACCAGCACCGACAACGATGTAGTCGTAGGTAGCGTTGGACTCGACAGTGGTAAAGTTGGTAGGGGCTCCGACAGGGGTAGAACCAGGGGCAGAGCCCGTAGCAGGCTCGGAAGCAAGTCCGGCCCATGTCTCGTAGTTGGCGGATCGAGCAGCAGCGGTATCCAGAGAGAAACCACCAAAGCCAGCGCCGTGATAGTTGAGGGGGCAAAGAGGATCAGCAGGATCGTTAAGAGCACTGGTGCTAAGACCAAAGTTGAAGACACCGTTGGCGTCCGAGGCCTCGAAGGTAGTTCCGTCAGTCTTGATGCAGCCCTCGCAAAGGAAAGTGTATGTGAAAGACTCGGCGCCGACAGAGATACCGCTCTCGATGGGCTTGATAACAACGTCGTCAACAACATCAGGGTCGGTGTAGCCAGAGGCAATTCGGGCTGAAGATACGACCTTGCCCTCGTTGGGCCAAGCAACAATGAGCAGCTTGCCAGCCATGGAGGCACCCATTCCTACGGACGCATAACCCTCTGAGATGGGAGCGATGATCTGACCGATGAAGTCGGTGGAGGGATTTTCAGGCAGGGCGATACCAAAGGTCAAGTTGCTCCTGGGGTCGCTCCATTGCTGGAAGGTGATCTCTGTGTTAGGGTCGACATATTCGGTAGAGGATTGAGCGGAGGCTGTTTGGGCGAGCAGCAGCGCCGCTGAAGAAAAGAGTGTTGAGGCACGCATGGTGTCTATGTCTTAAAGTCTGTATATGAAGTTGGTTTTGGGGTAATGATTGTTTGAAAGAAAAAAAAAGAATGTGCGTATAGAAAAATACAAAGAAACGAATGGATAACGGTGGCAACCAGTGCCTGGAACGAAAGAAAGAAGGAAGGATAAAAGATGGACCAAGCAAGAAAGAACTTGATGCTATCGTATTGAGAAGGACTGGCTACTAGATTATATATACATAGATTGAAGATAGGCTTCACGGCAATCGTGATCCGTGCTTTTGGGTCTGTTTTCCCTATCTACAAGTTGTATTGGTGGCATAATTCTAGAAGAGCTATTATTTCCCCATTTCTCGGTTTCATTCTGTATAGAGCCGTCTATCCACCTTCGGTGAACTTGCCTCAGGTCGTTTGAGATTCTATTGACGGAAATGTCGAATGTGTAGTAATGCATCTTGTCTTTTCTTCTATTGGTTGTGGGCCAGTTTCAGGTCGCGGCTCAGAAACCAAACATGGTAACAAGAGCCTCTGTGTGGACATGACTCGCTAGTGATTTTATATATTTGAAACGAGCCAAGTATACAAGGGTATGTCGTCCAAGCTTGCGGTAAACCTGTTTCAATTCGGTGTTGGCGATAGAGAGACAAAGGGACTTGGACCACCCTGACCCTTGGGTAATTTGCCAAGATGCTACGCGTCACTTTTGGCAGCTGAGGGAGCTTCATACAAGCAAAGACCAGATGATTGACAAGGCGACAGATGAAACGACTCTTGGCTGCAATTAAATAAGATGTTTGGGGCAATGCAAGGGGCGGCGATGCCGGCAGTTCAAATAGGGACATAGCCTCCCTTGCTTCTGCAAGTCATTGTCTAACTTCCTCTTGATCGCCTGGGCGCCTGGAAGAAGCTGTCCTTGAATGACTTGGGCTTGGTGGTTCATTGCGACAATATGGCAGTGCACTTGATGCCGTCAACTAAAAGGTTTTCGAGCCCTTTCAAGCTCAAATTCGAAAATACCCATGACCCGGACATTGCAGCGAGGTGAGGCGATGCTATATCCGTATACTGGCCAGTATTCAATTCTTCCGGGTAAACATGTCGCGGTTTTATGAATCGCCTTTGGTCACAATCTACCACGATACTGGGTCATTTTTTCCTAGCTGCCAGTGAGCAGTTAGCAATTACTATGAGCTAGGTTGGCCTAATATCGAAAACGTGGTCCCTGCAGGGGTCCTGATACCCTTGTAAGGAGTATCCTTGTTGGTCTGGAACTGCAAGGAACGATTTCTAATGGCAAACCTTACCCGGGACTCAAGCCACCAAAAACATGTTTCTAATGATGCATGTGGCTTTGAAGCATCGATAATAAACATTAATCTAATATAGTTTTCCCCCGTGACAATGGACATTGGTATCGGTGATAGCTGACCAACCGATGGACTGAAAACCCGAAACCCAAAGCGATCGAATGCTTGTTAGGCCAATAAAAGAATATTTGGAAAAGAGTTCAGCCTCACATCGGCAACAAATTTGATCAAATATCCAACCAGACTTTAGTTCATCTCTGGGAATGGCAATGATACTTGTGGTTTTCGCCGACATGTCAGAGAACGGCAATTGATTGTGATGCTTAGCTACAAAAGTTGAAAGAACTCTCCAAGTCCAGGGCATTTTATTCTCAACTACCAACTCATCTAGACTCATAAGACCACATCCTAAACAAACAACATAGAACAGTTCGATCTCGCAAATCCCAACAGAATTATCCACGTCGGAGTCATTCTCATGAATGGGTAAGTAAATAACGCCACTAGGCAGTAAAAGCCTAGGCATCAACAATTAACAATATCCTAGCAAGACCGAGATTCTTGATGTCGCACCCATCGACCTTCTCTACGGGTTTTCCGAAAAGTTCTGGGCTATGAGTCTCAAGGGAATGATCCCTGATAGATACGAATCGCAAACACTAGACTTGGCGTTCCATTGGGTATCCAAGACCGGCGCCTCTTCGCCTAGCAAAATGACATCGGATATCAAGCTTATTCCTACGGTATGTCACGTCCCAGACACGATTGGCTCTATAAACATACTAATATCTTCAAGGACTCGTTCGAAACCTGTCCATCACTCGACATTGTTCTTATTGGAGCTTCTTCCTTTAACTACACTCCTGATGACACCGAGCTTGCCTTTGTGCGCAAAGCTTGGGAGGATTGTTCTGCCTTTCTTACCATTTGCGGTGGCGTCCTGGTTCCTCTCCTCGCTGTTATTCTGAAGAACAAGACGGCGACAGGTCCTCGGACAATGCTTGAGAATCTCCGTTAACAAGCGCTGGAGACCAACTGGATCGAGAAACGCTGGGCGCGGGACGATAAGCTGTGGACCAGCGGGGCGCTTCTCAATAGCCTGGACATGATGCATAACTTTGTCAAGCATTATTGGGGTCGTGAGTATGATAGTCTCGTGGATCTTTTGAGCCAATCCTGTGGATGGCCTAACCGAGACGTCGATTACAAGGACGCGTGAGCTTGCACTGATACTTTCCTTTTCATCGTTCAACAGCCCTTTATCTAGATATGCATAGACACGTGGATTCTAAAGAGTTTTATGCAGCAATATAGGATAATACCAGTTCATGATATGCAAGCGTGAAGTGCAGACTTGATCTCATGAGCTAAGTGTCCACAACCTTTCCCTGTTATGTCTTGTACGCCTTTCGGGCTCCGCTCTAGTTTTCGAAGAATCCTTGCGGGATTTCCAGCAACAACGTGGCGCGGAGGCACATCCTGAGAGGTGTCAGTTGAAGTAGTACAAAGATTGGGAAACGCATCACCTACCTTTGTGACAACACTTCCCGCTCCTACCGTAGAGCCATCACCGATGGTTATACCAGGTAGGATAGTGACGTTACCAGCAATCCAACAATCTTTGCCAATAGTGATGGGAGCGCCCATTTCTGGTCCGTTGGTGCCGTTTCGTAAATCAGGATCCAGAGGATGCGTACCACTGAACAAGGAGACATTTGGGCCGACCAATGTGCGTGATCCGATAAAAACAGTGCATGTATCTAGGATAGTGCAGTTGAAGTTGATGAAGACGTTGCTTCCAACTTGGATGTTGGTCCCGTAGTCCATGTTGATGGGTATTTCAATCCATGGATACTCATGGAGCACGACGTCCTCCTCATCTTCTGTTGCTGCAGGTTGAGGTAGAGGACGTTCATCGTTTGCAATTCTAAGAAAGTTTTGGATTCAATGAGCAAGAAAGAGTCTGATGTTGTATGAGAACTCAACCGACTCTCTCCAAAATTCTGCCATCTGTCGACGAGTTGGCTCTTGAGCAGAATTGAGTCGAGCAACAGCACGCTGACAACGCTTCCGAGCAGCAACTAGCTGAGGCGTGAAGGAATAGTATAGATCTCCGCATCGCATGCGGACAAGGTTGTCCTCATCGTTGACGTTGAAGACTGTCATAGCAGGCAAGTCTTTCGAAGGCTGGCTGTTGAGGGGAGTAGGAAGGGCAACAGACGGTGTCGCAACACTCTAGACTGAGTGTAGGTATAACAAGAAATAGTAGTAATGCTGTAGGGATGGCGTCTGGGTCAGGTAGGAGAGTCTGGTCAATGAAGGAAGATGGAGAAAATGACAGTTGTTCCTCGAATCCTTCATCCGGACTTTTGATAATCCCGTTTTCTGTTGATTAGACAGTGGCAGCTGCTCAATCATTCATACCTTTTTATGTACCAATATTCAGAGACACAAACATCAGCGCTCACCCCCCAGGTGGGAATACTACTAATAAGTAGTCACTAACATTAACCTGGTTCCAAGATAACTAATGTATTTATGTCATGTAAATTTGCAAGTCTGCACGATTCAAAATAATAAACACCTACTATGTAGTACAGCACCATTTTACTAATTAATAACCTCTGGACTCGAGTAGCCACCAGGAATCAGTAACGGTACCATAATAACCTTACCGCCAAGGGGTATGGTACTGCAGGCGTATCCCAGGCCAGGTTCCTCGGATACTTCAAAATGAGCAGGGTGGGCTAAAAGGGCATCGGGGCAGTTCTGCGTTGGACTTCTGGTCACTCCGTACAAATTTAGTATTTCTCATAGAGCTCACGGACAGCTGTGATCTTGCTATTGTATTTCTGCGAAATCATACGTTTGTGAGATAGCCAATCCGCCATCATCAATCTATGAGTATGAGCCCGCTAAGGTAGTTGGCATTACCTTCTGATATATACAGAACTAGTCTTCCCACATCTGCCACGGCGGACAAATCGGGGAAAGCATAGCAATTTACTACAAGAAACAAGACGTCATCAAGATTACGACCCCTCAGTAGCGCGACTGTTCTATTCGCTGTTGGTGTTCTCACTCAGAATTGGGGTAAAGCTTGCAACCACAATGGACGCACGGAATCGACGGGTAAGCAAGCTCAAGATACAGACACGTGATGAATGGCTTATGATGCTCATAGGATCAAGTTGAGGGGTAATCAACTGGGTTAAGCTTCATAAATAATTGCAATGGATATCTTTGCCACTCTCCCACCAGAGCTAATTGCTCCTATTCTCAGCAATCTACCCGATCTTGGATCTCTCTACAGTATTGTGAGAGCTTCGCCCTATGTCTTTCACTTCTTCAAAAGCTCCATGGGCGCTGAGCCTCTTGATCATATCCTTGAATCATCAGCTCTCAATCTGGCAGCAACACCATGGATACCATACATTCTCCGCCTTGTCGCTCTTACTCGGCATTGTTCGTCGATGGACCAGCCTACAAATGATCTTACCTCATTTATCATCAAGTTTATAATGCCAACCACGTTTCAAAATGCCCAAGGCGAGCGCGTTCCCGATCTTCAGTCGTGTCCCCCAACTTGTGTTCCAGATATTCCACTCCGTCATGTAATGAAAGGGTCCCAATCATTTTCTCCAAGGAAGATGCTATTTCTTGTTCGAAAGATCAATGTGCTTGCAGGAGAATGTTTCGACTTCTTTCACGAGCGTATCAGAGCTACCAAGCCGCAACATCTTACCGATAAAAGCTTTCACCTCGGAATGCTTCCATGGAATCGTCGACCTGACGGAAGAACGTGGGGTCGATCGTACAACATTGACGCTGGAGGAGAAGCATCTTGGTATGAAATGCAGCGAATAGTCCTGGGATTTTGGTGTCTTCAGCTATGTTACGAACTTAGCAATGCGGCCTCTGAGGGACGACTTGACTGGCCAATCTCTGACGTTGAGGCAATCCGCGACATGGGCTCCGGAGAGACGTGCTTAACTGGGCTCAAGAGGTCCAGTCTATGGATCGCCCGGGAGCCAATGTGGGCAGCGTTGATCTATGTGCGACACTTGGAAGCGACGCTCGAAGAGAGTCCTTGCGTGGGTGATACTGATGTGACTAACAAAGGCTTAAGCGTCTTTTTCAATACAGGTTTCAGGCCATTGGGTACAAAACATCTTCAACTTCCATCGCCAAAGCATGGAGTAGACGCAAAGCATTGGCCAGCGGTTGTATCCCGTCCACCCCCGTTTCCATGTCTCGATCCAAAGGATGCCTTCACTTATCATTGCCACAGAGTCCTCGTTGGGTGCAAGGGCTTGCGTTGGGCCGGACCTCTTTTGTGTCCCAGAGGGAACCCTAGATTGAGCGAAGGACTGCTATTTCGGCCATTCAGGCAGTTGGGTTTCGGGGTCTGGGATGATGAAAGGTTGGTTATGATGGAAATGCTTGATGATCCTGAGCATAAACGACCGAGAAGGTTCCATATCTGGTGTCAGGATCAGGTTTTTACATGGATGAGCATCTTGAGTGAAGAACAGAAGGAAGAGTTACGAGTGCATCAAGAGGAGATGCGATTGCGAGAGGAACATGCATTTGGGGAGTTAATTGTCACGAGCAACTAGTACTATAATAACTCTTTGGCAAGCAGCCAATTATACTACGCAAAGTGCTTCCACATCTAACAGATTCCTTATCCCTTTTAAAAACGCCATGGAAGTACGGCTGGAACGGACCAGAATGGCTTGAAAGTACAAAGATAGATACTAATTACAAGTAATAGAGATGAAGGAGTCGAGGTTTGTAACAGAAAAAGACACGATATCGGTAATGCTCTGAAAGTGGCTCTTTTGCGGTCTTGATCTTGAGCATGAAGAAAAGTCCAACCAGCGCAGCGCCTTCAAAAGGTAAGTCAACATAGACTAGTTACAGGTTCTTCAGCAAGTGTTTAGTGTAATATTACTGATGTTTGGGAATCAACTCACAGCACCATCTCCAAGTGACAGCCTGGGAAAACATACCACCCAGAGCTGGCCCAATAGCACCAGCGATACTAAAAACAATAACTGTGATTCCGTAGTACTCTGGACGATCCTTGGGAGCACAGATATCCCCAGTGATGCTCGTGACGAGGACCATAAGACCACCACCTTCCAAACCCTGCACCACTCTCCCACCGATAAGCATCCTACTTGAGACTGCGAGCGCACAAATGTGGCTCCCTGTCATGAAGATACCAGTGGCAATCACCATGCAAGGCTTACGATCTGTAATACCCGAGACCTCGGGCCCTACCGGCGTCACTGTTAAGGGAGAGCACAAGGTTCATTTTGGCGGTGACTATCCAAGCCGAGTTATTCTACCATTTGTAGATATCTAAAGTGATATTCTGAGTAGATATAGCAGCGGCAATAGACGTAGCAATTACACCGCAAATGGATCTGCTGTTGAATCCGTATTTCGCACATATTCAGACCCATTGGCCGTATCATCCGCAATCTCTTGTCCATACTGATCTGCGATAAAGGCAAAGATCATGTCAATTCCAGCAGAGATACCAGATGAAGTCCAGATATTGTCATCCACAACCCATCTCGCTTTCCGGACCCATTTGACGTTTGGCCCTTGCGATTGCACCTGTTCAATACATTAGTAACCAGTTTTTTTCCCCAAAGATTCCACTATCGGTATTGTACCCAGTCGAAAGCCCTCTTATTGGACGTTGCTTCTTTTCCATCCAGCACCCCCGACTGAGCTGCAATGGCACTCCCTGTGCAGACAGTTAAGAGGAACCTCAGCTTGGGGTACCGCTCCTTGACGAAATTCCTAACTCTCTGCACATTGTCCGGGTCTCTAGTGCCCGTGCCGCCTGGCACAAGCAAGACTTCAATATCGTCCGGTGCTGTATCATATGTATGCGTTGGGACAATACTCTGTCCGATACGGCCGGGCGTGTCATCAACCAATGTAGAAACAGGATCAAGCGTAGTGTGGAGCAGACAAAGTTGAAGGGGCTGTCGCTTGGACGTAAAGTTTAGGGCGTCAAGAGGTCCAAATACATCCAAGGCCTGGAAGCCTGGGAAAAGCGCAACGGCATATTTCACTGGAGGAGACATGACAAGTTTGAGTGATGTAAAGAACAGCAAGCACACTGAGGTGGCTATCCGATCCTGCCATGACTATGTATGTAGTAAGCACCGTATTTGTAGTGAGGGGTAGGGTTTGTCAGCATGGATAGCTACATGTCAATAAACTTCACTGAAAGATCCCTTACCTCAAATACACGCGCCTTAGTCACTAAAAAATCACGTCTCCCAATTGAACGGCATATACGACTCATTGAAGGACGCAAGGTCACCAGCCCCATCTTCCAGCTCCAACTCGTCCACATTTACATCTCAGCCCTATGGTCTTTACGAAGCCGGATATATCTCTATCATCTAATTTAATTTGTAGGACTGAACACAAACAGCCAAACGCTCAAATAGCGTTGAGAACAATACCCATCTTAGGACACAACCACATTCTATACCGGGGCATTCCTAGATCTCTTCCCATCATGGTATTTTGAGATGCTTCCAATGACAATATCGGGCACATGATCATCGCAGTGCTTTGTATCGACGATATCGCTAAAGGACGTCAGCTAACTCTTATTACTCGGCAATTGAACCTAAAAGATTTACTCACTAGTCCTCGGTTCCAATCTGCATTGTACACTCGTCATCCAGATATCGCAACCGTTCTGTTCCTTCGGGATGGCGACCGAACTGGATGAACTGGAACATGAGCGTTGATGATGGCTGCTCGCATCTGGCTAGATAATTAATCGCCCGACGGATTGCAACATTGACTTGGTCAGCACCAGGCTCCCAGACTGCGTCAGTATAGATATAGATGCTCGTAGGCTTGACTTTCCTCCCAACGAGCACTCGATCAAGTACGTCGTCGAGACATTTTCGCATGTTGCACGTCCCATGAACCGTCCTCATCTTAGTTATTGCCTTCTCGATCTGTGTACTGGTCTTGCATAGTCGCGGCTTCTTGGTCGTCTCTGATGCAGGGAAGAGCTCCATGCCATTATCATCGGCTACTTTGGCCACGTAACTGACGACTCTAGCGGTCTTGGTAGCCTTGGCCTTGTGCTGATCCATGGAGCTAAAGTTGTCAATAACTAAGATCTAGATCCTCGCGATTAGCTAAAACTTACACACCAGGGAGTCAACTCACTGACCTGGTCGCGGCCTTTCGCCTCCCTGATCTTGCTCCGGGCTTCCTGCATTCCGCAGAGGTCCATGATCTCAGTAGACTTGTCTGGTTTTGTGCCGAGTGAATTTACAATGGAAGAGAGTGTGGTCTTTTCCCCCAGCATCCGATGCACCATATCAACCGTCACCATCTTGTCCACTGGCACAAAGCTTGTGCCTTGTCCGCTAGGGTTTCCATCTCTTCCTGGCAAGTGGGATTGCTCAAGTGCAATAGGAGGTGCTGGTGAGCCTTCACGAACAGGAGACTGCTCGAGGGAGATTTTGTCCGAAAATACATTTTGTCCCTGTGATTGAGGTACAAGGGATGAGGTGGCAGTCGTTATGTGAGGCAATCTAGACTTAGACGGGCAAGGTACGGTTGTGTGCCTTCGCACAACTGGTCCTTGAGCTCTTTTGGGGGGTGGTGCCGGTGTGGGAAGTGCCGCGTTCTGAGGGGCATGCTTCAGGTCCCAGCTTGCGTCCTGAAACGGTGAGCCAGAAGTGTCATGCGAAGGAGCATTTTGAATGTTCTTGATTGCTTGATCCGCACGTGACCGAATCTGCATAGCCGTCAAACGCTCGCGGTATCCTGTAAGCATGTCGTTGATAATAAGCTTGCTCATATAGGGCGATATTTGGTCACTGTCTCTCTTGTGCTGTAGTGCTAGGCTGTGGGCTTCCTGGACAGCCGATAGCCTTTCTGAGCCATTGTGGAAGCAAGCATCATGTTCAAAAGCCTTCAGGTGCTTGTGGCGGGAGATTTCGCGTTTCCTTCTGAGGCGGTATTCCTCGCGGCCGACTTCACCAGAAATCGACCAAACAAGCACATCGCTGAAGACAGCGCCGAGTGACCAGATATCAGCAGTCGGTGGCACGTCTTTCTTGACACGCTCTTGTACAGAATAGTTGGCATAATTCTCTGGAGCGACTGTTATTTGTTCCGTTAGCTTGTGTCATAAATTGAGGTTTCCGAAAGCGAATACTCACTATACATTCTGTTCCCTCTGTTCTCGGTGGCCATTGTACCCCCTGAGGTTGATACACGCCCTATCTCCGCCAATCCAAAGTCGGTAAGCTTGAACCTGACATCAAATCTGGAGTCTTTATCCTTTTGTGGGAAGACCAGAATGTTGGCGGGCTGGATATCTTGGTGGACCCTAAGGCTTGTCAATACCAGTCGCGTCCAAGATCGCTGTAGACTCACCCTGCAACAAACCACTCTGCTGATCGTAGAGGCCTGTGGATCTCATTTAGGAGCTCAAGAGAAACGAGAAGCTTAAGCAATCGGCCCCAGAGAAGAAGAAAGTCGTCTGGGGTGACGGGTAGGGATGTATTGCGTAAGAAGTCGCGAAGAGAACCCCCCGCCGCGTACTCGAGGACAATGATGTACTTTTGCTTCCCCTGGAACTCAAAGCTGGCTAAATGCTTGGTGATGTACTTGTTGTCGCTGGAATTTAGCTTATGGTAAACCTTAGTTTCGGCTTTATAAGACTCTTCTGCGCTAATTCCTTCATACACCTTGAATACGATGGGTTCACCCTGCTGGCGATCAGCTTCAGATATTATGATGTTTTGTGATGAGAGGAATTACCTCTGGAACTACATCATTACACTCAGGGTGGACTTGTACTTTCCACAAAGCTGCTGTATCTGGTCCACCACGCTTTTGAGTGAGTTGTTTCTCGTAACTCACAGGCAAGATAACTTTGGATCGCAAAACGCGCTTGTAGGCATTTTTCTGGGTGAATATGAATGGGCAGAACACCCACTGATTTCTCAGGAACGCGTCGGTCCAGGCGTAGGTGGATGGGAGATCTTGCTCGTCAAAAGGAAGATGGTAGTCGTCTAATCCTCTAATGTTGGAGCAGAACCAGGAAATTTCTCGAGGTCGACCAATACGCACCAGGATGGAGAATATTTGGAGACGATGGTTGATGATCATTTCAGCATTCTCGGACATGGGGGGTTCACAGGAATTCAGGATACCATTAACACGTCTTTCCGTCCAGTAGGTCTTCAGCTCGGAAGGAGGAATATACAAGACCGTTTCGCCCTCTCCGTTAACACCACGAACGAGTTCCGTCCGTACATGCTCCCGGAAGTGTTCGACATCTTGTGAAGTCATGCTGGCTGTATATTTGATGTGGTAGTTGATTTTTTGCAACGCAAGAGTGCGCGTGGCTATCAAAGATGGGGAATAGAGTGTCGTCGCCCTAGTCACACAATAATAATCAAAGGGGGTATAAATAAAAGAGAATATATCTATGTACCATCACGAAGAAACAATCTTGTGGCCCAATCGCCCAGATATAAAGTGTTGAGTGGGCCAGGCGGGCAGTGGTGCCAACTGCCGCCCGTCCGCCGGCTTTTTGGGACTGCTAAGCCTCATACCAAGCCCTCTCACCGGTATTTACACCCCAGGAATCTGCAGGGTAGGCTCGGTTGAGAGCCTCATGAGGCACGGCTATCGTACTGATTCCTTGACCGGAATGCTGGGCTATTCGCAAGGCTTTCAAGAGAACTACAGTAAGTGTTTCGCTTCCAATAAAACCTGACATCTGCCTTGTTGCATGTATCAAACGATTTATAATCGATAGAGACTAAATGCAAGGCAAAGAGGCATCAGGCCGCCGTCTGAAGATGAAGCAGGGATTCAGATAATATCCGACCGTTCTTTGCGCCTAGCTGCCTTTTCAACATGGCACAAATAGGACCAAAGAAATCACACTTTTTCCCCCTCCTCCCTTTTACGAGCCCTGCGGGTCAGAAATTGAAACAGAAGAACCCATAGTACAAAAGTGATGAACATGAGGGGGAAACATATCGCCGCAAAAAGTTTAAATGCCCCTGGATGAAATGTGACAGCACCGCGAACGTCACTCGCAGCCTGGTTTATCTCTACAAGACCACTTTGGAAGAAGGCCTAGTAAAGAAGATCTTAATTAGCACAGCCCATCCAAAAACGTCCCTCAAAGAAACTTACAGCCACAAATGTTCCAGGCAGAAATGCAAGAGTGACACACGTTATAACATGCATCGAGATGGTCTCCTTTTCCGTCTTGTACGCAATCCGCTCCATCTTCTCTGACTGGTTGTGTGAGCTCTCGGTGAAAATGTGGCTGACCTGCACGCTGCGGTACTGCAGGATACCATCAAACTGGAAAATAACTGGTCAGTAGCAGCGCTTAGTTCAGGGATCTGAGGGATTTTACCAGCGTCTTTCCCTCCTGTAGCCAGGCCATTAGAGACTCGACTTGAGCAACCCGAGTCTCTAGATTCTTCCTGATGCGCTCTACTCGTCGTGTGAACAGACCCAGATCCTGCTTACAACCTGCATGAATTGAACCAGGGAAGCTGTCCCTGCTTGCCAAGTCTTGATAATGTTCGGAGACATCGCGTAGTGTTTGGCGATCCAACTGCATCACCAGACGGAAGCTTTCGAGTTGTTCGCCAAGATGATGGAGATGCTGCACTTCTTCGATGGAGAAAGTCTCAAGAACCTTGAGATTTTTGAGCCGCTTAGCAAGGCTATCGTCGGCCCTACTTGCTGGGGTCGCAACGTTCTTCGACGCCACAGGTAACACAGGCGTGGAAGCGGTTCCCCTCCCAGTTAGCGAACACAGAGGCGTCAAGATGGCGTTTCGAAAGCCTCGGTCAGCTGGACTTTCGAGGGTACCATTTGCTGTAACGTCTGCCTTGTTGGTTAAGACTTTGACGAGGGACAAGTGAAAATCAGGCTGCGGATCAACGCGGGCTGTCTTTGCTTTTTTCACCACCTTGCGGATCTCTTCCTCAAAATGGTTGATGCATGCCCGCCAAGAATCATCACACCACTCCAGGTAAACAAGATGGGTCAGCAGAGTTGCCGTAAAAGATTTCGGTAAGCCCTCGGCTGGAGTCCAGCTGAGCATTGGATCCTCCGCTATTGCTTCCTTGATCCTTTTCTGCATGACGCTATTGGTTTTGATGCTTAGCCAGAATGCCTTACCTGTCACAAGATCGTAGCGGTGATGGACGGCCATCTGACGGATGTTCCAGGTCACTGCGCCCTTAGAGTCGGTCGATTGCTCAACAGAGCGCAGCAGATATTGCATAACATGCTCACGGCCTGAACGCCCGAGTCTAGGAATCTCCAAAATATTTGACTCAGGCGTGTCTAGAGTATCATAACTGTTAAAGCCAGTCAAATGATAGTCCAAAGGCTCGGTGCTTAAGCCGAATGATGATACAAAATCGATAAAACTGGCTGGAATCTGGTAGAAAGACGACAAGTAGGAGAGGCTGTCGCGCGAGCAGTTCAAGGCTGAGCGCGAGCCTTCTGATTCAATAAATCTATCATGGTTCAGTATAAAGGTTCTGAACATTAGCTTTGGAAAGGCTGTGAGTACATTATGCAGAGATTAGGATCTTTCCGGTTTTGCCAAAGATGCCTCTGGAGGTCAACAGGGCTCCTGATGATTGCTTCACTATACCCTTAGATACAATTAGACGTGGCCTTCAACTGGGAAACAGAAGAGAAGTTACCGTTTGTAGCGTCATTTGGCTCGAGAATAACAATGTCTTCTTCTTCAGCGTCAAAATGTTTCCCTTCGGCTTTGTCGAGGAACAAGCAATAACCATCGAGGGCATTCTTCCGATGACGATGACGTGGTTACAGAAGATTGCAGGGGTAGCTGGATGACTGCCTGCAGCATTGATACAACAGATCATACGTGTTCATGGCTGAGACTGGCTAGACAGTAAGCTTGTGGCAAGATTCTTGATAGAAACTAATTATCCTTCCGGGCGCTATCATCAAGTTATAGACGACAGCCCTTGAATGCCTCGATGTAAAAGGCTGTAAATTGAATCCCAAAGTATTTCAAGTTGTCCATAGCCGACTTCCATTTGCATCCAATCAATAGTCAATAGCTACCCCTTCTTGTTTTTCTTGCGCAACTTGCATATCTCCAGCTCGTCATCCTGTTACGGTGGTTGTCAGCTCATGGCCCGTTCCAGGTGTCGTGAAACAAACATTAGTTAGTTCTTGGCCATCGGGCAGATTAAAGACATATTCACCATCCTTGGACTGCAATTATTGGGTTAGCTGTCAGCCCCCTCGTATCAACTTTCCTAACAAACAGGACTTACTTCGACAACAATGGTGTCGTCGCTAAACCTCTTTCGCAGCCAGGCCTGCAGGACGACGGGGGATAATCTGTAGTCGGTGAAAGATGCCTCAGGCATATCCGTTGCACGAGACGTTCTGAGGCAGATTCAATCTCGAGTGTTAACAAGGCAGATTTGTTCAAACTCCGCAGCGGCCGCAGTTTAAATGCATGGGGCAGAGCCGCTGGGGGCTTGAAAGCTCAAGAGACTCTCCCGCAGAGCCTCAAACCACGAGTACCGGAGCCCGGTGTTGGTCATATATAGACAGACCGCAGTGCAGTGCAGTGCAGCACAGCCCGTCACAACAACAATCTGCGGGTTTAGCCAATTGAGAGGCCACATGAGGCACCCCTTTCCATGACGAGGCGTTAAGTAGCTTCTGAATAAGCCACAGGTCGCTGTCCGATGTCTCAGCCAAGGTGTTGCCCGTTATGAGATAGAATATGCAGTGTCCGTCGGCTAAAGGGACGCTCTCATTGGCAAAGCTTGCTTTCAGGGCTGTCAACTGGACTGATCAATAAAAGTCTCCAACTGTTGACTTACATCGGGGAAACAAGGCTCGGCTTGGAATTAGCAACGCTTTGGAGAGCCTTGCTACCACTTGGTTTAGTGAGGGGGATGATAGGGACGAGGAGGTGGCGATGGAAATGGAGAAGGAGATGACAAAGCAACGCCAGCAGATAGAACAGCCCATGAATTACAGAATTGCACTAATGCAAATGGGCTTTGAGGAGCTGGTTGAGAAGAATGAGCGAAAATACAAGGCAAGGTTGGCCGAAGTCGAGAAACGAGAGCGACGTAACCGGACGTGGCTTGACGACGAGCGCCGCCGAGATCGCGAGGAACAGAAAGGCAGAGAAAAGGCAAACTATGAACAAACTATGGAGATTCAACTTCAAAACGAGGCCAATATGAAGAAGCAAGAGAAGAACTTTGAGAAAGAACGTGAGAAGGACAGGGAAGATTACAGACTGAGAAACGAAAGACGCCAAGCAGAGGAACAGTTGAAGACACAGCTTAAGGGAAATCTACAAATTTAGAAGTAGGATAGGCATCGCTTCGAAAAGCAACAGGAACTCAACAGGAAAAATCAGCAGAAGCTTACTCGGGCGTTCGAACGGAGCGAAAGCCAGTACAATGAAGTCCGCAGTTTGCGAGAGGCGGACATCCTAGGCTGGCAGCAGAAGATGCATGACCAATCCAGACGAATGCAAATACCACTTCGACTCTACTGTGAACAATTTGCGGTCCCAAATCGAAAACACGTCACGTCCGGGAAACCCGAGCTCAAGGGTGACGGGTCAAACGTACTCTACCGGCACTGACTCTCGAGCGCCGTCGGATGCTACGAATGCCTCGCATGTTTCGTATGTAACTAACAACTATGATATCTGCATACTGATGTAGACTATGATGTAGACTATGATGTAGACTATGATATAATAACTATCTGGAGTACCAGGTCCTGTCTTCCTACATGTGCTCCATTAGGGAGTGAGGATATGTACACTTTGGAGACTTTGTTTGAACCTCTGGGGGGTGATGGAAAGGGCTATGAGGGGAAGAATGTGAAATGGTTAGGAGAGCAGGAGCGATGATCTATTAGATTACACTTGAGGTAAGGCCAAAGCAGTTTCGATCGAGAATAGGAGAGTGCAGAGTAGGAAGACGGAAGGAGGTGGCCATCTTGAGAGAAGACGAGAAACGTACTAAGAGAGCAATATCTGGTGGTCAGGGGTGTGCGTCGACTTTTGCGTTCAAGAGAACCAAAGAAACAAATGTTAATGTATAGCGTCTCCTATAGATTCATACAGAGTAGGGAACACACAAGGATAATGTCGGCATACATGTTTTTGCACGGTCTCTTCATTTCTATTGCGATTGTTGTTGGGACCGTGTTGATCCGACGAACTGTTGGTGGTGGTAATTTGACCGCTATGTCTGGGGGTCAAAAGCAAGGCGAGACTGATAAGCAAGGATACATCAGCGGCTTGCGGGCATTCTATACAACATCATAGAACTCATGACCCTGGCTTATTTCTTTATTCAGTCGAAAGGCTCAATGATGGAGCGAAACGGCGACAAAAGTGGTGATGTATAGTAGCGAATAGAACGTGAACCTGGCTCGAATTCGTCAAACAAATATGCAGTGAATACAAAGCCTATCTGTTTGTGATTCAAGTTCAAATTACAAAAAGTCATGCTCGCTGGACAGTAATCAAAAACGACAAAAGATTGGTTCCGCCCGGGATCGAACCGGGGACCTTCTCGGTGTTAACGAGATGCCATAACCAACTAGACCACGGAACCAGAGCTGATGACTCATCATACAAAATTCTGGATAATAAGCCTGATCGCCTCTT
Organism: Fusarium guadeloupense; assembly: GCA_021655865.1. Classification (NCBI taxonomy): domain Eukaryota; kingdom Fungi; phylum Ascomycota; class Sordariomycetes; order Hypocreales; family Nectriaceae; genus Fusarium; species Fusarium guadeloupense. The sequence goes on from JAJJWM010000132.1 coordinate 30,649, forward strand.
ACACGAGCTCGATGAGAGTCGGGATAGTTGCCACAACATGACGGTATCATTAGGTCAGCATCAATCACGCGAATTGATAGAAGCAACTCATCTCTCAGATACAGAAGCATATTATTCTTGATATAAAGCGACAATTCAGACAGGTCAAGACTGGACGGTTCTCTATCTCACATCACACCATACAAGAGGGACGAGTCTCATGGGTATCAATTGTATTAAAGCAAAGTCTAATAGATTACATTATTATATCGGCAACTTTTATAAGGGTTCCCAGCCCCGGCAATAACTTTTATAAAACAGTCATTTTCATGTGAATGATTGTCTTGTGTTGACCCTGTCAATGTCATAAGGGTTACCATCGTAAGACTTGCGGCGCGAAGCATGGGAAGCCAGCGACGCACGAGAAGCGTGAGATCTCGTTGACTGATGTGTCCTTGTCGCAGTAATGGGGGCGTAGACAGGCTCATCAACCTCTGTCGAGGCATCGTCAAAGGACTCTCCCTCCTCAGGAGCAGTGTCATCCTTCTCGGCCTCGTTAGATGGGGCGGCGGCGTCGTTCTGCAGCTTGCGCATAAAAGCGGCAGACTGAGCAGCGAACTTGCACTTCTCGCGGATAGAAGCGCCGTACTTGTAGAAGAGGAATGGGAAGGGAACGCAGGCCAGCGCAAGGAATGCAGGGATTGAAGAGGCCCAGTGAATGCCCAAGTCATTATACATGTAGGTGGTGAAAAGAGGGAATGCAGCGCCGAATAATGATCGAAGAACAGAGTTGGCTGCCAGGACTGAAGCCGCAAAGATGGTGTAGGAGTCGATGAGGTAGTTCATGACGCTGAGGAACACCAGCACCATGCCGAAACCGAAGGGCACACCAGCAGCGATACTGGCGATCCAGTGAATGGATGGACCGTTTGTCCAAGCAAACCAGAAGAGGCCAATGGGCAGCGCGACAGAACCGATAAGGGACGCGGGAAGACGAGCTTCGGGCGGAGCGAAGCCACCGTTCTCCTGCTCAATCTTGATGTAGCGCTTGTTCATGGGAATGGTGTATGCAATGGCAGCAAGCATACCGACCATGATACCAAGGAAGGCCAAGCCACCAACGCCAGCGTTCCATCCGCGGTTCTGCTGGTACACGATAGGGAACGCAGCGAAGAGCATGTAGAGTGTTCCGTAGATGATAGCCATGTAGATGGAGAGGAGCAGAACGATGGGCTCCTTGAAGAGAAGGATCCAGGGACGCGACAGGGCCATCTTGAAAGACTCTCCTAAGGTGACCTTACCACGCTCGTGGTCAAGCTTGCTAACATAGACATGGCCGGTTATCTTGGAGAGCTTGGCGGCGCGCCTGCGAAGAAGGACTGGGGCGTAGGTCTCGGGAACCAAGAGGGTTCCGACAATCCAGAGAAAGCCGGAAAAGGCAGCGAGGAAACCCATGACCCAGCGCCAGCCAGCGTTCATACCAAGGAAACCTCCAATGATGGGGCCAAGCACAGGACCGAGGAAGGGAGCCGCAGCAAAGATAGCCATGGCAAGACCACGCTGAGAGGCCGGGAACATGTCGGCAATAGTACCACCGGCGTTTGTGAGGGGCGATGATCCGAAGGCGCCCGCAAGGAATCGGAGGATGATGAGGGTCTCGGGGTTCTTTGCGGCAGCGGCACCGGCGTTGAAGGCAGTGAGAACGGCATATGTGCCGATGAAGAGAAGCTGACGACCAAACATCTCACTCAGAGGGGCCCATAGCAGAGGACCAATTGCAAAACCCAGCACGAAAAGCGACACACCAAGTGTAGCGACGATTTGACTAATCTGGAACTCGGCAATGATCTCGCGAATACCACCTGTATAAGCTGACGACAGGAGAGCGACGGCCAACGTTGTAACAGCCACCGTCATTGTGATGAACCACTTCTTAACTTGGCTAAAGGCCATGGGATTTCGAGGGTCGTTGGGGATCCAGTTGACGAGATAAGGGTCTTGTTCGGTACCAGATCCTGGATACTTGAAGTTTGCGACTTCGGGTGTGATACCGGCCTGGTCAGCGACAAGCCGCCAGTAAGGTATCCTGCTCATGGCAGGGGCTTCGATTTCTTTGGGATCGCTCATTGTGTCGGCCGGTCGGTGGTGGAGTTGTGCGATCGGTAGTTGAGGAGGGGAATAATGCAGATCAGATGAGAGATTGGGGAGTCGCGACGACTTAAATAAGACCAGGGAGGTGACCCTACTATACAATACGACGATTTTATTAATCAACTACGTAAACCAGGAGCAAGGGCAAGGCAAATCTCTTTTTTTCGCTCTGTCATGGATGATCGGATCCGCCGACCGGCGTCAACCCCCCGGATGGGCTTGGTTCTGTTAAATCCGGCGAGGAATGATATCACCAAGCAACGACGCTAGAGACGAATCTGGTTAGAGGTGAGACGACTCCTTTTCTAGTTTGGGATATGCCTCGGCTGTTTGCTAATCCAATCTGTCGTTTGTCGGGTCCGGACCGGGCTTTTCGGCCGTAATCATACCCAAACCCCGGCCCTGAAAGCTTCGAAAACGTTTTCATCTTGGCGTCCCACGGAAAGCGGCACGGGTTTGCATCTCGTGGGTAAGCACTATCTTTAATTTAAAGTTCAATCTTGTCTCGCAAACTACGTAGTGCTACGTCGTAGATCTTTTTTCGGGGTCCTTTAAGAGTCCGCTCGAGCTTTTGCCCATGGGAATTCCACGGACCAGTTTTACCAAAGCTCAGCGGAAACTCCCTATTGGTTCGCTCTCTAGTTTTGACAAAATTCTTTGCCACGGACTTGTTGACTTCCGATGCCGAAATCCGGTGCTGTTTCAGCCTTTTTAACCCCGACTCGAAGCGAACTCCAATTAAGCGACATATTAATATGGGGTCGGAGTTCAAATACCAATTCCTATTTCATAAGCCGCTTATCAAGCATAGGGTAGAAATCTCGAATTATCTAGATAGATGTCGAGATCTCAGATGCTTAAGTAGAAGTCAGGCGATTTAGGAGATTATCTGGAAGTTTAGAGTCTCCTGTAATCAGCTTAGCCACGTGTATCCTGGAAAACTTTCCACTTTTCTGACCTAATAATAGCATGGAATGTTTAATCGCCAGCCTGATGGTCCGATAGCATAATCACTGTCTACAATCCATGCATCGATAGGTGAGGTATCTGGATTATGTAAGATAGCATAGGACTGGCGTTCAATTTGAGCAGAGTGTCATTTCACATTCCTGGTCTATCAAATGTGGTCTCGAGGGCAAGGAGCTTGCTTAGACGTCGTGCGCATGAGAATGGCCAGGAACATGGAGCGTATCTTGAAGATCTTTCTTAAGCAAAGGTTGCGTGGTCTAGTTGGTTATGGCATCTCGTTAACACCGAGAAGGTCCCCGGTTCGATCCCGGGCGGAACCATTTTTGCTCATCATGGTACGCCTCTTTTTTTCACGGGAATTTGACTACCTTTCTTTTTCATTCGCCAAGCCGGTATCAGGAATGAGAATCCTTTTGTTACTTTAACAAACCCTAGGTCTGTTGAACCGATTGTAGTTTTTAGTTCTCACGTATAGCCTAGACCGCTTGTCAAGTTGCGATACACTCACTCGTCCATGTCATTCTAGATGTAGGGTTGGAAATAACTAACCGCCAGGCCAACGGGTCGTATGCAAGTTAAAAAAGTAGGTATATAAGTTCTGAATACGCTTAATTAAATACAGACATTTTCTCTGTTACCATATCGCCTTCTCATCGGATCGCATAACTGATATCTTCCTCCAAGTCCAAAGCTACAAACCGTCACCCAAGCTATTGTCAAAATCCTTAGTCATATTGCCAATGTTCCGTTCCATCACTATCAACGCGGACAAGCTTTCCAATCTTTCCTGCATAGGTATTTGCCGCCTCATCGTTGACATCGCGTTTGCTGTGGCAGATTGTACACTGCTTTTCGGTCATTCTGTTGTACGCTCCGCATATTTCTCCCTTTCCGAGATCCTGGCAGCATTTCCAGAACTTGTGGTCGGCGCGAACCTCTGTAGTGGGTGCAGAAGGCATAGCGTCGTGTCCTTACCTGGGTTCGGAAAAGTCTGGTTTTGGGCTAATGGGTTTCAGGAAGTAGGGTTGGCTGAAGATGTTGCATGAGGTTGGAAAGGAGTGTATTCTTCTCCGAGTATTTATAGTGCTGAGAAGTCTACGTTACAAAACGGGTTTGTTGGTGACAAGCTGTTGCCTTGGCTCATTTCGTCCCATACGGCCATGATTCGCTGTTCGCTGGTTCAGTCTCAGTGTCCAGAAGATGCTTCTGGCAGAAACATGTGTACGATTCCAGAAACACAGACGTAAGTCAGATAATTAACACGGTAATGTTACAGTTAAACGACTGCACGCTTTGGCAATAACAACATAAAGTACTGATGAAAACATTCTGTACAGTTGATATAAACTATCAAAACAAACCACTAAATATGGCAATATTCTTTTCCTGTCATTTTCATCTACAGGAAATCGAGGTGATGAGAAGTTGTAGAGGTGTGGTGTTATTGCGTAATTCATCCCTTCCCGAGAATTACCTTTGTAGCTATGAAGGTGCATAACTTTCACAGACCTATTGCTAACCGTGTCAAGAGAATTGTGTGATACAGTTGATATCGAGAAGGCTAAATCAAGGCGACTCTTTTGGCGACATTCGGAGCGAACATGATTGCCTTCAAAGCACGTACCAAAGGTAGAATCTGCTGGAGTAGAAAATGTAAATAGGGACGTAGTCTGGACACCAACAATGAATAAGAATGGATGTAGAATGATCATATTTCAACTCTGTTGTGCCCATCTGACAAAGCAGACTTTATTGAGTCAAGTTAAGATTTTAGACATCGTCTCTTTCGGCCAGATCTGACGCATTGTTTGTCGCAAAAAGATTCAGATATGCATGACACTCATCAAGCCATTTGCCAAGGTGACTCACTATCAACAGATGCCTTGGACTTTTAACCGCCGTGGGTGGACCAGAACATGTATAAAATGCCGCTCTCTCACCTTCTTTTCCAGGTTTCTTTCTCTTTCTTCTCCATCCGAGTGCATGGGTGTCTTCCTGCTTAGTGACGCGTTCAGCCGAGAGAGGAAGTTTGCTGGAGGCAGTTCTCCAATGATTAGCTCCTCATCAGGTTTGTCTGGTAAGAGAATTTTTAGAATCTTTCCAGTTCCTAGACATATTTACTTGATCGCTAATGTGTATCTTGAGTATTACTTTCTACAGCATGTAGTCAAGATGCCCTGACTTTATGTCCAGATTCGAACAGGGGGAGGTGTCTTGTTGTGAACTCATTATTAACGTACCCTGACCTTGTCCCTGCTTCCTTGACTTATACATAAACTAGTACTCCTCATGGCCTGACCCTGGCTATATACATCGGCAAAGCAAATGTCATCCGTAATGTCTAGACATAATCCAACTCCAAAATCGATCAAGGTCTGTTTGCCTTGCCCTATCGCTGTTCGATATACTCTCTTCGCTTGGAGTATTTGAACAGCATCACACTTGCGTTGAAAGCCAAGTACACTCAAACCCATGCTAAGTCCTGATACTTAGCATCTTCTCAATCCACAAAAATCTTCCATCACTTCATACCACCCTTGTTTCTTGCTCATTCGAGACCAGGTCCGGTCCTGAGACACTACTCCAAGTCTTGAAGTAGCGCGACCACCGATGTATCCTGCTTCTGGAGCGTCTCGTTGAGAATGGCCATGCTGGAAGGGTAGGATTGTACCAAACGCATCACAGTGCGCCAGTCTTCCAGGTCCTTCCAAGCTCTCTGATGAGCCCCGTTCACCTTGGAAAGATCTTCCTTCTTCAATCGAAGCAATCGCTCAGATTCGACGTGTCGTTCAAGGACTTCTGTGTTTCCCTGGAGCTCGAGCTCTGCCTTGGTGGTCTTTTCTTCATTCTGCTTCAACTGGACCTGGTACTCTTCGAACCCTCGAAAGATGTATTGGGAGCTAAGGCCGAGAGTATCCTTGATTTCGTCCCAGCGATCCGCTTTCATTTCGATTTCCCGTTTGGCAGCCACTAGCTCGTTGATCTTCAGACGGAGGGCCTCGGTGTTGTCTCGTAGAAGTGTTTGGGCTTTCTGCTGATGCTGAATTGAAGCCTCCTCGCCTTCAATAGCATCTTGTAGGGTGTTGCAGTTCGTCTCAAGCGTTTCGATAGCAGCCACCAACTTGGCCTCTCTCTTGCGCATGGCAGCAAGAGTGCCTGTGAGGCCTTCGACCTTGCTGGTGGGTGAGGAGGCAGTTGATATATTGACAGTAATCTAGAATCATCAGAAACCCATCGCATGCAAATCTAATAACGTCGAGAGGTACATGACTGGTCTGCCTGGCCAACCGAGGACCAAGTCGCGTCATCCGACCGTGAAATCTCCTCGTAATCCACTCGAAGTCGCTTGGGCGGTGCTGGAAGTGGTGAAAATGACTTCCGCTTCTTGTAAGATGGCTTGGGGGGTTGCATGTCTTCATCATCACTCAGGTAAGAACTGAGATCGCTCTCATCATCCTCAAGCTTAATCTCCTCTTCCTCCTCCTCGCTGGTATCGGTCTCGCGTTTGTATCTCTGAGGTTGCTTACGGCTTTTCTTTTTGCCAGCGGCTCGAGGTTTGTCTTGCTGTACTCTGAAGTGGTTGAGCGCTGCCTCGATGTCTCCGAGCTTGAGGTGAAGGTTTGCCTTGCCTGCGCTGATCTTGTCGTCGATTTTCTCGTTCAGGAAAGCCTTGGCCTCACCATCGCTGCACTCAGAGTCCTGGAAGAGACCAACAAGCATAGACATTCTCTCGACCATGTTGACCGACCAATACGCTGGGAGGAATTCGCTAGCCCAGTCCCAAGGCCACTGCCCAGTGATTCTGTGGATCTTACGCGAGGCATTCCCAACTCTTCGGCAGGTGGCTAACTCAGAGCAGTTGATCTTCAAGGCAGAAGTGATATCTTCGTCGGACATGCCATCGGAGGTAGGCGTTTGAGCCGGGGTAGAAGAAGCACGAGTGCTTGTTACACGGAGACGACGTTTCTTTGGAGGCATGGTGAGGTTTGTTGATTAAAGAGAGACGTGACGAGAGGCGTGTGACAAGCGTGTGTGAGATGAAGAAGCTCACGCGAAGTTTTTGCCTCGTCATTTGTGTTGCTCAGCGTTTGCTCGTTTGTTTGCCGTTTGTCAATACAGATGAATGTTAGCTAATCACGTGGCATGGGCGTTTGCACTTGGTTGACACTGCGAGGCAACCCTGAAAGTGGCAAGTGAGCTGAAGAAGTGAGTACTCTTGTGAATTATTGTATATAATAACACCGGTATCTTCTTAATGCTGCCTGGAGATACCCACTCTCATCTTCTTCACGGAGTTTATTTACCAGATGTCTGAGCTTATACACTTCTCTAAAGGATGACCGTCCCTACAGGCGACAGGCACAGGGGCTTAGTGGTCTTGTCCAGTGAGCGCAGGGCACTGATAGAAGATAAGCCGAAACAGGTAATTGATGGCGTCATAGCGCACTTGGCTGAGTGTAAGTTTGTTGGAGTTTGGGAAGATTGGTCTTCACGTCAGCCATCAATGTTCAAAGAAGCTGCATTTGATATGCCATTACAGCCCATTTAATACGTTCAGAGATTTTGAGACACATTAAGCTTATATCAAAGTGTCGGTGAGTGACGTGACAGGCTTTGTCGCAATTTTGTTAAACCGAGCAAGGGATGGCGTTGGTTGATGTGTCAATGACATCAATCATGATAACGACTGACGGTGGGCTTTGGATATGTCGTCATTAATATCCTTCACCAACTTCGATTCTTCCGGGCTTCTACTGTTTCCTTCAATTCCTCATCTACATCATCATACATTGTTGACTGTACCAAAACACGAGTCTCTCTCATCCTTAGCTTCCACTATTGGTAATCTCAAAACTCCCACGCCTTTGCAACCATGACAATCGCACGCCAATCCCTCTCTTCTTTCCAACGCCTTCCAACCGTCGCGTCCGCTCTCCGAGCCAGACCCGTTCTTCAATTTGGCCCATACACGTCTCTTCGCATGAACTCAGGAAAGGTCAAGACGCCAGCTTCATCCGACCCCAAGCACGACAATTCCAAACAAGCCACATCCGATCTCGCAGACGGAGCTACTGCTTCGTTAAAGGCAGCCCCTGGAAAACGCGACGCGGGCTCGTTTGAAAACCAGAACTTGACCGAGAAGGAAAAGAAAGTCAACAGTCAGAACGCGCAAGAGTCGGATAGCAAAGAAGGTTCTGCTGGAGAGGCGGGTACTTTCAAAAAGTCTGGAAGGACACCCAAGATGTAAAACAAGCAGACTTGATAGTGGTTAATATCTTATGCTTTTGAAATTGGTGGATTAATACACTTGTTGTTATCTGCTATGTCACCCATGTAACTGTTGCAACCAATGATCGTATCTTTCTTTGCTGCACGTGATCTTTGCAAATTCACCTGTGTTTTATCAGGTTCCAAAGCCTCACCTACAATCACATTTTCTCAATTCAACCCCCGAAACTAATTATGTGTGGAATCATATCATTTATCAAAACTCTTTACGATGATATCATGGATGCCATCGACGATCTCTACCCCAAACCTGCAACTGATACGGCCCCTCTCGTAAACAATCGCCAATCCTTTCAGCTTGCCCAGCCTCATCAGCGAGCATACACATCGACCGCTCGTCCAGTTGCAGAACCTCAAAGCCGAGGTGCGCAGCGATGGGAAACAAGAGCTACTGCGCGAATGCCTTCACCGCCTCGAGATCCACCGACAAGATGAATTTGATTCAAAAATTGAGTGAGTTCCACCGAGACGCTACGACAACAACAAGGCTGACCAGGCACAGCCACAGCAAATTCTTTCCAACATAGACTTGGTCCCGGACCTCAGACTTGCATTGCTTGAGATAATGGCGTATCGTTTTCAAAGACTAGGCACAAATGCTGTAAACAGAGTCGACTGCCATAATGCAGAGAGGGACAGGCTAAAGAAGCAAATTTCTTCTTTTCCTTCAATCTGACCCTGAATGAGCCTCGCGGTCAAGGCTTCAAAGCACATTTCATCACATATTGGCAGACGTTGATAGCCGACTGCTTTGCTTCTTCCTCAGTCATAGGCTCATCCTCATCCTCGTCCCCATGTTCCCATATAATTTCCAGAATTTCTCCTCCGTCCTTTTCTATGCTCTTGAGGTCGGTGTTGCTGCCATCAACAGATACACGTCCCTTGAGGCGGATAATCTCAGTCGTGTTCCAGCTGGGTGCCTGAGGCACAGAGCTCACACCGACCTTGGCCGAATCTTTCTCGCACACCCTCTTTCCATACCAGATCTTGTACATGTGAACTAATATGTTCCCCTGCTCGTCGGGTCCGTCGGTGCAGCTCCTACATCTGTCGTCCATGTCTCGAGGGGTGTGGCCATTGATGAGATTGATCATGTCGGGGCCAGGGACGCGGATATACCATTCAGCGCTTTTCGGGTGTTGAATGGAATGAACTTTCCAGTTTGAACCGTCTACCCGCATGGTTGATTGTAGTTATGGGGATTTTGCCGGGCTGTGTTCCAATACTTGAACTGTTGATATTTTGCAAAGGTGCATGGGGATGTGAGAAAGAAAGTCCTCTCTCGGATGGTTTTGCGGCAAATTTCCTTTATCTTGAGTGTCGGCTTAGTCAGATGCACATCGTTGCCATAGTCGCATCGTCACAATCGAAGTCTCTATGACCTTTCCAGTGGTAGAAGGTTAGCTCTTCGAGATGCGATGTATTATCAGCGCTAGGTATCACTTCAAAATATCGGGCTCAGCACGAACAATCTTAATCGTATTCCATCGTCCAAAGGCAAACAGCTGGTTTAGATCCCGCTACAATGCTACTATGACTGATTTGAACCTTAACACCCATTGGAATCAGTTTGGTACTCACACTGCCATAAGAGACTTTCAGATATTTCTTGTCTAGTAGAAATAGTACACATTTGCCATATCATCTGTGATATTGACACGCCACTCCAAGCCGTGTACCTTTACCGTCTCATGCCATACCTTCAACGTCTCCTGGCTTGGCTCAGGAACATCTGGGTCACCTGCGAATTCAAGAGATGGCTCATTTTGGGCGTGAGCATTAAAACATATACCCATGTGTGAATGACCATGATGAAAAACATTAAACTCTTCGATGTTGGGCATACGAGCTGCACATTTACCGGCAGCAAGAGCAAACTCGTCCATAATAGTCTGACTGTATGTCGAAGGAAACTCACAATTGTACTCTTCGCCGGGGATGTCGTTCGAAGGCTCCGATTGTGATGAGTCGCGTAGGAGTGTACTTCGACTCTTGTCACGAATGTCAATCCACTTGCCAGATGGCAGGACGTCATTGAGTTCAATGTGAAATGCTCGTATACTGGGCCAATATGCATCGACCTTGTCCTGACCAGGCTGTGGCCAGAAGATCGTGTTGTCAACGCTGGCCTCAAGAAAGAAGTCGTCAAGACCGTTTCTCTGAGTGAAGTGATAGAAAGATTGGCTGAGGATATCCCCCGGGCTGTCATGAGGAACAATGCTAGGAGGCTGATAGGATCTCCTTCTGGGGGGTTCTCGAATATATTCTAGTCTGAAACACTTTAACGATTGTGGAAGCACTTGTAACGTCTCAGCAAACACTGGAAGAATATCATGAGTATGGCAATAGAAGTAAGAATGCTGCGTTCACTTACTCGTTCTTTGGCGTATTCGGAGCTCCGTATCAGCTTTCTCTCCATCACAGAGCCACCATTCCACTTTCTTGAGCCGCTCCATCTTAGCAGCAATGAGGTTGATCGAAGATGGCGAGAACATGATACTTCGTGATCCCAGTTCTACTCTGAAATAAGAAATAGCCGGGATATTTGGAGTGTCAATATCCCAGTTCACGACGAGTTCGACATATTCAGTCCTGATCTTGCCGTCCATAACGCCATCCATTTCTTCCGATATCCGGTTCGCAGAACCCCAAGGAATGCAGTACTTTCTCGGTGTGGATATAAAGATTTCCAGACCGACTGTAGGTTCTGGCCGAGGTGGAACTTGCGAAAGAATTTTCAGAAGTTGTTGGGCGCTTCTGTTGAACACCGACTGATCATCGTAATCGGCCGGATTTGTCGAGACAGCAAGGTCATGCGCAGGGAATTCGAAGTCGTACCATATGTAACGGATATAGCTGAGACGATTTGGGTTGAGGTACTCGCCATTTTGAGCTACAGTGAGCTTCCTGGCTGTCAATATTAGATGCCGGAATGTGACTGCCTCTATTATGTTTTGCCACTGCCGAGAGATTGCTGCATATGGGGCGAGCGGTGTCTTGGGACATCTTTCGCCTACTTCGGGCACCCATCGTGTTTCCTCAACGAGGTGCGTGGCTACATTGCGAAGTATCTCGGGTGGGAGGCGATTCATAATGAGCGGTAGTAGAAGGAGATAAGACCATGAAGGATTGAATGGCGCTATGAGTCACAGTTAGTTGAGTTCATGGTCATTCGTCTGGTGATTAGGTACGTTCATATCACGTGAAATAAAGTCCACCTCGAGATCCGATGCGATAAGACGACCGTTATCATTCAATATACGCCAAGTATCAGATCCTGTAGAATTCCCGTATTAGATACCAAAACTGCAGGTCTAGCATTGGGAATGATTATAAATCAAGGTTCATCAATGGTACTCATATAATAATTGCATGCGTCATTGGCGAGCGGGGTACTATCTTACTCACAACTACCATCCAAGCCCCAACCATCGTTTATTCTTTGATCTAGATATTTTTCATCAATTATCTTACTCCTTAATCTCTTGAATCATGGCTTCCAAATATGATCTTGTCGAACTCGGTCAGCATCTGCTTGAACACGGCCCCCGAAAGTCACTACAGACTTCTCGAAGAGTACGAGCCATCCACAACCACACCACCATCGTCGACACCACCCAAGCCGTCTATATTTGGGAGCACGACAACTATCCTACACTCTACGTCCCACTGGTCGATGTCAAGAACTCCAAATTGGTTGACAAACAAAATATATCTGTAGAACTCAAGGAGCGCGCCGCAGTAGCTGAGTTGGTAATCCCGTCTCACGATGGCCTTAAAGACGCAAAAGTCGATCGGGTTCTGCGGTTCTTCCAAGATGTGACTCTTGGGCCACTCTCTGACACTGTGAGATTCGAGTTTCGCAGTATAGGTATGCTCCTCCGTCTAGTGTGACGCAGTCGATTGTTGGCTTATAATTTATCAGATCAGTGGCTGGAGGAAGACGACCCTATCTTTGTCCATCCTAAAGATCCCTTCAAACGAATTGATATACTCCGCTCACAGCGTCCTATAGAGATCAAGGTCAATGGCAAAACGGTCGCCAAGACTGCATCATCCATGCACCTCTTTGAGACGGGGCTGCCAACACGGTATTATCTTCCACTCACTTCTGTTGATCAAGCTGTTCTCCGTAAGAGCAATCTGAGGACCAAATGCCCGTACAAGGGGGAGGCCGAGTATTACAATTTGGTGGTTGACGGTCAAGAATTCGCAAACTTGGTATGGTACTATACGCATCCTACACATGAGTCTGCAGCTATTGCAGGCTTGGTGTGCTTTTATAGCGAAAAAGTTGATATTATTCTGGATGGAGAGCTTCAGACCCGGCCAAAGACAAAGTTTGCATAATTAAAGCTGGACGACCCAGCTTGTCCTTTGTTATCTTGAAGTGGAAACGGTCTTAAACGTCATGTTGCTTGCTTTTTCTGGAGTGTTTATAATGTTTTGTGGAAAGTATAGGAATCACAGTCTGAAATGCATGGTAGGAATATACAGATATGTAAACATAGGCCAGGCCTGATCGGGCTATTTACGAGAAATAGGCGAATGATGGTGAAACATGGCCAGACTTAATTTAACAGACTGAAACAAGCGACATGGTTTAACAACGGACAAGGATTGCTGTGTCATTTCTTTCGGATTCTATGACGCTGAGACTCATGTTTTTGTGATAGCCAAACCGTGTTTCTGGATCACCAACGCTTGTTTGCTTTTTTGTGTAATGATAATAGAGATTAAGCAATACGGGGTTGTACCGCCGGCCTCGTAATCTGGAATAGATGCTGCGTAACTATGTGGTTCAGGAATTGGACACTCGTAATGCGCGGCTATCCGAGTCATCAACATTTCAAGCAATGAAGGAACTGTGCTTCTGCCACGTTTAATTTTGAGGCTTGTTTTATAATCAGCTTCATTAAATCCAGAGTACACAGTGGCACCAGAGATCTGGATGTAACATGAGTAGACACAGTCTTGGGTGCCATGTTTCAATTCCCCATTCGAACTTACGATGAAGAAATATGAATATCTCTTAATTATAGAAAGATAGTTCAGGGTGAGCCTTCAGATGCAAGGTGGGTTGCGCAGTATAGGGAAAGGATTGGCCTTGATGTCTTCAAATCTACAAGTCATCAATAGCGGCTTATATAACATGATACTTGCACATTAATTCGTATAGCGACGTATAACAGGTCTTGAATATAATAAAACAGGCAAAGCGTAACACTGCATTGACGACTGTACAAGGGGCGCTGTGTATGCATAAACAGATTCACGGCCTATCTGTCCATCAATTGGCTCGGATGCCATGCATGTCAGCAACTCACAGTTGTAATACGCGATAACTGGACAAGGGTGCTCATGGCCGTGTACGCGGGAGATAAGAGAAAAGAAGCCGTTGAATCCTGGCTTTTAATCTATCGCAGATCGTCAAGCCTGGGCCGTGCTCATATTAGAGATCTGGATCGGATCTGTCATTCACCCGGCACGACATCATCTTGCAAATGGTCTTGACTGTTTTCAGCCTTGTCATGCGTAGAGGATTTGTTAACATCCATCTTCGATTGGCTTGTCTCCCACTAGTCAGGTTGAACCATGTCAGTTTCGCCACACCTGAGATGAGATGGTGGGCTGGTCACTTGGCGGGAAAAACGGTGTGCGACAAGATCTGGAGCCAATTGAGACAGGCTGTTGAGTGTTTTGCCGAAAGAAGAGATTGAGCATCGCGTTGAAGTGCTGACACTGGGTTGTTTACACTTACAGTTTACGCTGCGCGATTCAAGGTTCATCTGACAGCTAACTGCAGATTACAGTGATGACCTGTCAACTTGAGCTAAAAGTTATCTAGTCTTGGTGGCAAACAACTGCAGCAAACAGCTTGCCACCGATCTTCGAGCGTTACAGCAGCCAAGTCGTCATCAAAGGACTATTTTAGAGACCATGAATGCGGATATTGCTCCACGATATCAATTTTGACTTTAAAGCGTTATTTTTATAGACATGGTATCGATGCTAATAGAGCCGAAATCTGAATTCACGAGTAATGGGCAACACTGCTTTGGGAATGTACAGAGGCATTCAGGTTCTGGTTACCTAGCCCAACGCCCATTCCATTAATCAATGTCTTCGATACAATACCCTGCAGCGTGGGGCCGTCGAGAAATGCACGAGAGATTCAGGTCCGATCGTGACAATCAAGAGATAACCAGGTTTTTTGCTGCAGTTGATAGCGTAGCGTAGCGAGACTAACAAGGGGTGGCAACCAACAACAACCAACAACGTGGGGGGGATTTGAGGTAGCACCAACGTTCGGTTTTGCGGACCGTACTACCATAAACTAAGTGCTGATTCAGTCACAGTGCTCCGTAGGCAGACTACGGCTACTTGAACTCTTCCTGTCCGCTAGCAGACTTTTTCTTTCCCATTTCCTTTCAATCTTTGTTCTGCAACACCACGCCGCATCAGTAAATTGAGAGATCAAGCTGTTGTTTTTCTTGTACATATCATGAATCTAAGGAAGGCAAAGCCAGATACGGATCCCAATGCCTTTCCTACGAGGCAGCTTTTAATTCTCGGTACGTCACGTCACCTCACGTCACTTCGCTTCACCTTCACCTTCACCTTCACCTTCACCTCCCTCACCGCTTCGCCTCGCTTCACCTCACCTCCACCTCTCCGACCTGCAAGCTAACACTCGCGCAGCAATATGTCGCTTTTCAGAGCCCATCGCCTTCAATTCCATTCTGGCCTACACTTTTGTCATGGTCAAGGATTTGGGCATTGATGAGAAAGATGCTTCACTTTATGCGGGACTTTTGGTCTCGGCCTATGCTGTCGCTGAGGCATTGACTTCGATGGGATGGGGTATTCTGTCGGATCGCATTGGCCGCAAGCCCGTTGTGCTTATGGGACTCGTTGGCGTGGCACTGTCGAGTCTTATTTTTGGTCTGGCGAAGCAGTATTGGGTAGCGCTCTTGGCAAGATTTGTTGGTGGTGCGCTGAACGGCAATGTCTCAGTCATGCAGACAATGGTTGCCGAGATGGTGAAACTACCAGAGCATGAACGCAAGTATTCTTTAGACTGGAACAAACTCTTCACGTATACTGACTTTTCTCATAGCCAAGGCCTACGCCGTGCAGCCTTTTGTTTGGACCCTGGGCGGCATTATCGGCTCTGCCATGGGCGGTTTCCTCGCTCAGCCTGCGGTATTCTACCCCTCAGTCTTTTCGAAAGATGGACTTTTTGGAGAATACCCTTATCTGCTGCCCAACCTCGTCTCTGTGGTTGTTGTCGCCATTGCTGTGATTCAGGGTCTCTTCTTCCTCGAAGAGACCCACGTTAACCGTGGCAACGAGCCTCAGAACAACACCACCACAAACTACCAGGATATTCCCGTGGTTGACGATCTTGAATCGATTGACGAGACGACCCCTCTTCGCCGATCTCAATACCGCACATCCGTCTCCCGCAGACACATGTCTCCATCCACCAGCCGCTCGCGCCCACGCTTCGCAGAGTCCAGTCTGCCCCTGGCCGTTGAGCACGACTTTATCGACCTGCGCCGATCTTCGTTTGGAACCGTGCACTCTATCCTCCTCCCCGAGGATCTCCTGACTCCCCCGAACGAGGAGCAAGAGAATGAGCAGAACCAGTCCGGCGAGAAGACGTTCAACTGGACCGTCATGATGCTCATTGTCGCACTGCTCATCTTTTCGTATCACCAAATGGCTGCAAGCAGCCTTCTTGCCACGTATCTGCTCGACGTGCCCACTGAAACACGCGGCCGTCTCGATTTGCATGGTGGTCTTGGGTACACGGTGCACGACGTCGGAGTCTACCTGGCCGTCAATGGTGTTCTTGGTCTGTTCATCCAGGCTGTCATCTTCCCCATGTTTGTCAGCCGCGTGGGAGTCTGGCACTCGTTCCTCAGCATGATTGTCATTTATCCCGTGTCATATATGCTGATGCCCTTCCTATCTGCCTTTCACGAGCCATTCACCTCTGCCGGCATCTATATCTCGCTGTTTGTGCAGAGCTTCTGCGGTTTGATTGTGGCTCCCGTCACTCTGATCCTTATCAAGGACGCTACACCATCCTCTCATGTGCTTGGCAGGGTGAACGGACTGGCCATGTCTGGCGCGTGCTTGGCCCGTACTATTGCTCCGCCTCTTGTCGGAGTTTTCTACAGTCTCTCGGGTTCTGCGGCTGCTTGGGCCAGCTGTGTTGCCGCCGCTGCCATCGGTGCGATCCAGCTTTTCTGGGTTCCACGAAGACGTATCAAGAGAGAAGACGTCGTGGTGGACAATGCTCTCACCAAGCAAACTACCAATGAGTCTCGCCGACTGAGTGTCTCGAGAGGACGAGGACGACATGCCAGGAACTCGATGTCATAATTGTCACACGAGTATTCTTGACGGTCTCTTGTTCTTGGGCTGGTCAAAACAGGTGGCAGGCTCTGTGGTGCTATTGATTTAGGTCCATCATGACATATCGACAGCTTTTACAGATAAAGCACGAAGCAATCACTTCAACTCGTACAAATTAAATGTCGACAAATCGACAGTATATCCCCAAACCATACTTTGGCCTCCGCCACCATCGGCCTTCCCAAACACCAGAGATACAACTGGTACCCAATAGCCGATCTCTTATTTCTAACCTATTACAACGACTTTATTGGGCCGTTGTCCATACACACTCTCCATAGACGATGAGCGGCAAATCTTATGTCCGTTGCCGCTCCCCGTGGCCTCTCGGGTTCTTTTTCCTGCATGTTTCCAAACCTAAACATCTGAATTTGTCAGTATTCTCCTCTCGTAAGGCGCAAATATGGGTTATTTGATTTCAGAGGTAATGCGGCAATGTTTTATTGCTTTCTCTGCGAGTAACTGCTCGGATAAAGTCTCTATACTAGATTCAGCTTTTCTATGTCTACAAGCCTGGTTATGACTTGCGAGTCCTTTTGATTTTCTAGTTGGTTTCTGCTACCGTAGCGATCATAAATATTCAAAGATTGATTGATTCATATCTAACTGCCCCTTCTTTTTGACCAGATGTCTTGTGATAACAATGTTGGAGTGACCACCTCCATGGGGATACTACCATACAGATATGTTGGCTAGCATTTCAAGCATCAAACCACTACCTACATTCCCAAAACATTAATTGACTGGCTGAGAGTTGCCGTATGTATTCGCCAGCCGTCAGCATTCTGGCCGTGTGTGGTCTGGCGGCGTAGTTGGATGGTCTGACGTGGACGACAGGTGGTCAGATATCGACCTGCCATTCGGAAGTGAGGTCGGTAGACAAGCTACCACATGTATAAGCGCTTCAACGACATCCCCAGCATGAAGTGGTCCTCCGAACTCGGAGAGTTTACCCTGGCTTATCTACCGGCATCAAGTTCCAGGACCAATATCAGACCACTTTGGGGTAAAGTGCGGAGTACACCGGCCAGAATGCGGGGAACTCTTGCGGGGAGGAATTTCCTAATCAAGTCGTTCCCTTCATCCGAACCGAACAACCCTCAGTCCGACGACTTGGCGGATGAGGATATAAGTAGAATCAACAGCTCTCCAAATTCCCCAGATCTCCTCATTCTACTCCAGATTACATCGCATCTTATCGCATCTTATCGCATCTATACAACTCAGCAAACTCTCATCCACAATGAACTCCTCCCTCCAGACTCTCTGCCGCGGTGTCCGCGCCACCCCTGTCCGCTCTCTGCGTCTTGGCGTCTCTCAAACAAGACGTCTCAGCACCACTGAGCCCAGCCGCAATGCCTCCAGCGGCCGTGACTTTGCTGTTCACGACCCCATCATGGACAAGTTTTGGGGTGCTGGCGTCTCTGCCTCCGTCTCCGAGACTACCACTATCATGGCCGAGACCCCCGCCATGACCACTACCACAAGCCGTGACCCTATCCTGGGTACTGACGTCTTTGAGCCTTCGGCTGCGCCTCGATGGTCTGGAATGACCATTCCTTCTGGCCGACAATGAAGATAGTGCAATCATACGAGACAAAGCACGCTATCAACACTCGTCTACCACACGACATACCAAGATACCCTCTCGAGATCAACCCGACCGAGCAATAGTATAAAACGTTTAATCACGTTCCTTATACCAGATTACGACTCCACGACTTTTAGCGATCACTTTACATACTGGACATTTTTGCCTGAGGAAGCATGTATATACCAGGACCGTATTGAGTACCATTAGCGAAGGGAAACTAGTAAGGATCACAGGGGGGTTAGTACCTGAGAAGACACCGCGCCAAGAGCACCATGGGCGCTCGTTCAAGCATCATAGAGCTTCCAGCACAGTGAGGATGCTGTTGGTGTTGTGGTCAAAGCAGACAGGGGAGGTGGGCAAGATGTATCCCGAATCACGAATAACATGAATTCGGTTTCTAGTTGCAATAGTTCCTGGTACAGAATATTAACATATTGACCTTGAGTCTAAAATTGTAAAAGCTTTGGTATCATAACTTGGAAAGTTCCCGAGTGCCATGTGTTTCCTGGGAGACTCCCACACAACCGGAAGGAGGTCAACACACTTCTATCAGTAGGCCGTAGGATACGATCCTAGTACTATGGTAGAACTATGCCGGAGGGTACAGCCGATTGTGGTTAGTCACTGTTGGGACGTCGATTCTCAACCAATATATCGGGGCTAAGGATGGATGTAGTCACATTACCGCAACTGTAACCAGTGGGTAGGACAAGACTTGCGAATCTCTGGCTTTTCCCCGAACCCTCCTAGTATTCGGTGAGATACACGAGCTTTGTCAATTTGGCTACACTGTGACGAGTAAAGTGTTGTGTTCGCTCTTAGCGTTGGTGAGAAGTTTCTGTACGGGATCACAGGCTATGTGACAATTGGATATCGCTACATATCCAGCGTCTGAAGGACAAAACAATGTATTCGCCTTGAGCTTTGCTTTTAATCAAAATAAAAAGGAACTTGAATAATGGCTTTGGTTCAGAAAAAATTTAGTCGAAAACGAGTCGATGCGCCAGGATTGCGATCTAGGCACGCTGGCATAAGCATTTTGTTTCTCAATGTTTTCTTACTCTCTGATGCATTGTAAACCAAAGCTTCTAAATAAAGTTCTATGCCACACTTCTATATCAGGTGCAACAAAATCAAAGCCAGCAAGCAAGTAGGCACCGGGCTGTGCTGGCCCGCAAATCTGCTAGCGGAGTTCTCATCAGTTGCTCCCGCTGTTGAGGACGGGCTGGAGCCGGAGCCAGAGCTTGAAGTAGCACTATTATCAGTCTCGCTGGTTTCGTCCTCGGTAGTCTGATTGCTCGTCCTTGGCAGTGACGAATCTACAACCAGTAGATTCGATACCGCAGCAAAGTTACCAAGCGTTTGTTCCATAGCATCTTCGCCCTTGCTGTCAATCTTGGACTCCTCAGCGGTTCGCCGGAGGGCAGGAAGAATTGAGTCAGCTATGAAGGGGGCAACCTGAGTGGTAACTGCTAGCCATCTTTGGACAAAAGCCTTGTTCGTAATTGTGGCCCGCGAGTTGCAACCGCCGTCGACACATGAAGGTTCCTCGAAGCCCCTATTCTTTGGGAAGAAAAGCTTCAAGGTAGATGCTGTGAGCTTCTCAGTACGGACTTTCCATTCCCTTGACCCATCAGTCTGCATACAACTCGGTCAGTATTGGGTCTTTCGAAATGACTAGGTAAGAAGTCATATTGTACTTACAAAGTTGTACATGAATGCAGCACCCATGATAAGGGCGGCTGGAGAATCAGAATCTTGTTCTTCACTGTTATCAGGGCAGTTGTCAGTGATATAAGAACCGTGATAGACCGCCCAGGACTTGGTGTCGATGAGTCCTCTAGCCTCAAGCCAGTTCCAGGTTCGTGTGGCATATTCGGCATAGGTCCCGTTGCCTGTGAATCTGGCGAGACGAGCCCCGAGGTTGAAGAAAAGAGCATTGACAATAGCTAGAAGAATAAGTTAGTAAGATTCTAACTTTACTGAGGACAACTCACTCGACTTGTAGTCTGATGTGTCATCGATGGGCGCTATCGGCAGACGTAGACCGCCATCACAAACCCCCTTCTCTACCTCGTTATCCCATCGCCGACGCTGTTCTTCCCAGACTTTGATTGCCAAGTCAAGCCACTGAGGCTGCTCGTCAGAAGGGGCAGGGAAGCCATACTCGGCCGCAGTCAAGGCGCCCAATGCCCAAATGGACTGTGCATCGTTTGTGATAGTCCTTGTCTGGTTTGCAGGCATAAAATCATTCTTCTGCCCAACCTGCCACTGAATGCCCTCTGTCACCAAGTTGTTGTATGTGTCGTCGCCTGTCAAGTGCCAATAGTCGATGTATGCGCTCATGAAAGCTCCAGACTGGTACCAGAAATAGCCACTTGATTCACCGTCATTCTCCCCGACAATAAACTCAGGCAAAAGGCCGGGAGTATGGCCGCTCTCGTTGCCGTAGTAGAAGCTCATGAGGCTTGAGGCGAGGCTCTTTGAGGTTTTGACGATATCATCTCGATTGTCCAAGTCAAAAGAGTGGACCGGCACAGACTGAGCCAGAACAAGAACAAAGCCAACGATAGTCTGGAATGTAACCATCGTGGCTAATGTAAAGATGAGTTGAAAACGAATGGGGATGCGCAAAGTGAGAAAAGAGGAAAGAAGGCAGGCGACAAGATTGTATTGGCAATGTAAGACAAGGTGGAGCTGCAGCTAACTTGAGGCGTAGCCCTTTAAGCGAGATGAACGTCGTGAGCGTCAGAAATCCTTCTTTGGGCTTAGAGCTAGCTTGGCTATCAATCACGCTATATTGAGGTTCAAAAGACGCCGTTGAAATTGTGAAAGTGGTGGTTTGCATCGGATTCTCAGACTCAGACCAACGATGGAAACAAGACAAAGTGAATGATTTATTCCCTTCGCAAATGAGCAAGCAGACTTTGTAAAACCAAGCCAAAAAATAGTTGCATGAAAGAAAGGTATCAATGAGAGTGTTTTTGGTTAGATCAAGTCGGCGATTTCCATGTTTATCCAATACCAACTAGGTTAGTGCTGACCTTGGCATGGCACCATACTTGTTACACATTTTGTTTTGCCATTCGAGTATCAACATAACGTTTACCAATGGTAGCTCAGTCCTTGCTCCCTGACAGCTCTCCTGCCGCTTAGTGTTGCTCAGGGTGCCCTACTGGCCAATGTAACAAAACTGAAGAGTGGCCTTCGCAGGCTGAATCCGGAGGGCAGTAACATAAGGAGATGTAAATGCGGTTGCAATCAGAGTCGTTAAGATAGAGGTTTGAGTCGTCAGAGCGGCGTCAGTCACTCCATCGCTATAGACGCGGTTGATGAAGTTGGGCACAGTACTGTCAAGGATAGGATAGGCAAAAGTGGATGTTCCATTTGCGGAACCGTCTCCAAGCTTGGTTTGTAGCAGTTTAATGAGTGCAGTATCACTCGTAACGACTGCGAAGCTTTCAGAGTCTCTGAAGAATATGCCAGGAGCAGCCCAATGTCTCTTGTTGATGACGTATTCATATCCAGCCGCAAAATTGATGCCAGATCCTGTTGACCAGAAGACATAGTCCCTCTGCAAAAATCGTACCGAGTTGAGCCCTGTGTTGGCAGCTAGCGTGGGAACAACCCCATCACAACTGAGTTGCTTCTTCTGCACGGTCCAGCGGTCATCATTGGCAATTCAGCACAAGTCAGCGTACCACACTGTCTGGCTCGAGTTATCAGTCCAATACAAGCGTAACGAGTAGCTCTCAAGTACGACTAGCGTGCCAGGACTGGTTCCGGGTCGAAAGGCCATGCCACCAGGCAACTTGGATGATACGGAAATCGGTCTGATGGGTGGACTGTTTCCCACAAATTTTGTGTACCATGTTCCATCATTTCAAAGACCATTGAAAAAGACGTACAGTGAATCGTCAAAAATGACGGCGTTTGGGCTAGTACCTGGAGCAATGAAAACGCCATCAAGCGGGACGGCACCTACAAAGCTCCCGACCCCCCAGTTGGTGCCATTCCATTTAATTCCATTGAAGAAGTCCCAATAAATACGATCATTGGCGTAAAAAACATGCAAAACATCTTTGTACACTGCAGCACTCGGTAACGCTTTTGCAGCAGGACGTATGGAAACGTTTGTAGTATCAACCTTTTTGACAGCCGTCCAATTGAGTCCGTCAAAATTCGTAAAGTAAATGCCGTTTCCCCCGCTTCCATTGAAAAATAGCCACAAGGCATCTCTAAAAAACAACAACAGCGGGAGATGTTTCTTGGGCAATGCTCAGGGTGTTGGCGGCGCCCTTGGCATTAAGATTGTAGATAGGTTCCCATGACGATCCATTTCTGGTAGTTGTACACCACACACCATCGAAGCCTGCTCCGGCATAAAAGACGTAGAGGGTATCCCGGAAGACTACCGAAGCGGGTGACGAGCCTGGAAAAAGATTGATGCCCGGCGCATTAAGGGGCAGTGGAAGACTTAAAGCCATCTTGACTGAGGAGATCAGATGGATCTTAACGAAGATGATGAAGTGGTTTGTAATGTACAGGATGGAATCGGGTAGGCTAGATTTACTCTTTTATAGTCCTCGGCAACCCTACTCATTCGAACTGGCCAGAACGCCGTGGGCTACCGTGAAAGACTGCGACACGACAACCAAGTCTCAGTCTCTTCTGCTGGTGGCGA
The DNA here is from genome assembly GCA_021655865.1 of Fusarium guadeloupense. Lineage (NCBI taxonomy): Eukaryota > Fungi > Ascomycota > Sordariomycetes > Hypocreales > Nectriaceae > Fusarium > Fusarium guadeloupense. Next base: position 53,742 of record JAJJWM010000132.1, read on the forward strand.
GCTTAAAGCAAAATGAGGCTTGCGTTTCCAGTGCTGGCTGCTCTCGATTATGCATGTTAGTGGAGTGCGATTGGACGTACCATACTATACGAATGCAAGGATTGTCTCAAACCATGGATGGCGCCTTGTGCCCTTTTAGTAGACCATGTCTATAGGTCATAATTTTCAGGGTGCTTAGTTGATATTGATGGTCCAGACCGACGTTGTGGAATTCAAATAACATTGAATTTGGTTAAGGACTTCTCAAATGTGCAAATGCGTTCGGGGTACTGGACTCAGCCCAGGCGTTCCATTTATGAGTTTCTAAAATATGGCAAACACAGACTTGTGATAGTTGCAAGGCCCATCTGCTATTCCTCCTCTAATTTACTTGGCAACATTTCAGTAGACAGCCTTTTTTCGAGGCATGAATTACGAGCTAGAATCTTGTTCTCAATAGTTGGAACACGATACTATGAGGAAGCAGAATCAGGTATTGCGTGACGGCACCCACTTGATCAACCGCCTTTAGTTGAACCAGCCATATAGAGTGGCAGGATGTAACGCTGTTAATAGTCAAGTCTTGCGGTGAGGTTCAGCTGAATCATGTCGTTCGATATGGGAGGTCCAGACCATATCTTATCTAAAGCTCATTACTAGACATCTCATTATAGAGGTCTGGAACACTCGAGGCGTAGCCGGCACTCAGTCTAGATAATGAAAAGTGGCTAGCACTACTGGAAGAAGTGAGCTGGAGTGAGACATTGGCATATGGGAGCTAATAGCGGGCTCGACTGTTCATAATTCCACGTAAAGGACTACAATATCATTACTCCTCGGGCCGCGCACCTTGTATATCATATGTTCAATTTATTTTGCGTATATTTGATTTACCTGAGGTATGGCTGACTAAAAAGCCAGGATTCTTGTTGGGTGCCAGGGGTTTGCTGTACGTCGCCTAGGTCAACATTCAACCGTCTTCCCATGCATGTGCAGCCGGCAGGGACAGTTACTATTGACACAGTCGGTCCACCATCACGCAATTGTTGATATTTAGACCCGGATTCACCTCTTTTCCAACTCACTGCCGCGTACCTGAGGTAAGGTCTAGTAAGCTGAGTTCTAAGGTACCCCAAATACGGCGGGGACGAGATAGAAACGAAGTATGAGTGATAACGCGAGCGACAAGAAATGCTACTCGCGATATTTGCTTAACCTAGGAAAGTCCCCAGTTCCTAGAATAATACAGACCTAATCACAACCCGGTTGTATCATTCATTTCCTATCATTATCACAACATAAGCAAGAAACAAGTCAGCCTAACAACAGCCCTAACATAAAGCAACGGCTCTACATACGAGTCCCCACAAATGAAGGACTCAGAGAGGTGACACCGGCGTCACTGTGACCGCAACCGGCCCCAGGTTCATCTTACCCATCATGTTCGACAAAACTTCTTCCTGCCTCAAAGCGTTCTTCTCGTTCCTCAGCAGGCAATTGAATAGGACTTCCTCAACCTCCGTAGCTAGCTTGAGGAACGCGTCGCAAGTTCCATCCAGGTTGATTTCATACTTAGGCCTTCTGCTGCTCCCGCTGGTCACCACGTGCTTTTGGCAGGACCTTGCGCAATGCCGGATGGCCATTCCGAGCTGGGTGTCATTTGTCCTCTCCGGGGTTCTGAGAACATCCTCGGAGAATTGGAGCGTGCTACGTGCGGCGTCTCCAATGGCGGCCTCGTTCTTCCAGGCTACCGAGTCGGGCCAGCCTCTGCGTTGGAGACGGGATATTTGGCGCAGAATGAGACTCGCGTTGTTACACTTCTCACTCAGACGGCTCAAGAGCAACTCCTCATAGAACTCTCCTGATGACTTCTCCACTAGCCTTGAGTCCAAGAGCATAGACTCGGCACTTGCTTGTAGGCGAAGCAGCGCCTTAGAGTACAACTCCTGGTAGTCTGGGAGGTACTTGGTGCTATTATGGCTGGCTGAGCTTTTCCCGGGACTCCGTTGTGAAGGAGACTTAGAAGGCGACGCTTGTTGATATAGAGTCAGTATGTTAGGAAGGATTATCGACAACCTAGGGGTTGGTTAGGTTGTAAGTTTTATCGCTTACCTGTCGTTGATTTGGTAATATTCTGGCAACGGCTCCTCAGTTCGCCCATCCACGCTTCTTCTTCCCAGTCACCTCTAAACATACCACATGTCTCAGCGCTTGTCAGAATTAGTAGCTGCCTCAAGAGACTTTCCTGCGGATGATAATTCACCGCATAGCTGGGATGAAAGCCGTTAACCCTACGAATAGCGACAAGCCTACCATCTTCATGACGAATCCTCGTTTTGACGGGAGACCTCTCGATGCTACCAAATTTCTTCCCGACCCCGATGCTTTCAAGTCCCCGAACATAATCCTTACGATCATCGTTCGTCCCTTCCCTCGACAACCATATTTTCCCTGCGCAAAGCAGTACGTCAGGCTCTTTATCACATATGGCATTTGACGACGTTCTAAGCGACTCTCTTAACTTGACGTCGTCGATTTGTTTTACATCTTCAGACACAAATGGTAGCAGGTCGACGATGGTAATATTGGTTCGAATGTCAAGAGTTCCGCAGGACACTGCGGTGAATACATCGTCGAGGGCGCACAGGGTCTCGCAATCCTTAATGACGGCATTGAGGCCATCCTTGAATGGGTGATTGCGCCGCGGCTTCTGTAAGGTGATGGCGATGCCACCCTTACTTTCTGGACCTGCTAGCTTTGCAGTGACTCCAATCTCGTAGTAGGGCCGCTTCAGCGACTGCCCTTGTGACTTGATATGGGAGACATGGTTGGAGTGTTCGGTCGAATTGGCTGAGGCGCGCTTGAAAAGTAGTCTGATACGGTGGTCGACAGCTATATCAAGGCAGACTTTGGTCTGCGTATCTAGGGCCATTGGTTATAGTCTGCGGAGGTGCCTTTGATGTAGATGAAGTCACTTGTCAGATAGAAGCCCATTGCGGATCTGGGGCATTGGAAATATTTTACTTTGTTTCTCTTTCTTACCGTCTCTTGGCTCTGCCATGGATCAGGCATTTCGGCAGCTCACGAGGCAGACTCAGCCCCTCCGAAGGCACAGCTGTGACACTACAATAACCGCCGTGGCTGCGGGGCTCCCTCACTATTGGGAATTGTATCCCTACCGGTGCATAATAACCGCCGTGAATGCGAAGCTCACTTATTATTGGCACCATATCCCTGCCGCTGCAACATTCGCGGCAGGCCAATATGAACCAACTCAGTAAATCATACAATTGTTATCCCTGCTTCGGTGATGCCATTCGCTGTTTAGCTTTGCGTTGTGAATCATTGCCCTATTTACATTAACTGAAGAATTAAAGAAACCTATACTAATCAGGCTGTTTCGAGTGTGCCGACTTTCGTTCCTCTCGCATGAGCACAGAGGAGAATGGAATGGGGCTTCTTATAAGTACTCGACTGTTGGAAGTTCTTGGTATGGGATTCGATCGGATAAGTGAAGTCAGCAACGACACCACGCCAGGATGTTTGACACCCACAAGAATGGCATGCAATTATAATTCTCCAACCTCAGGAAGACCATAACGTAGCTCTAGCAGCACGATCGTGAATGGCCAGATGTCGACCCTGCGATCGTATCACTCGCCAGAAAGGGCCCCAGATGCAGTTTGACAGATCACGATATATTATACCGCAATAATGCAGACAGAAAAAGGCTTCAGAGATCTTAGGTTTCTGTTTACAAACATACCATTGAATACAATCAGGGATAGAGTGAGTAAAAAGCACGCACTACTTCTACAGGACGGCAGAATTCAGACGCAGGCGGATAGGTCAATGGAAATAGTCATCAATTAAATTCACAAATCGGTCACATAAGCAAAGCCGTCATCATACAGACAGAGATAGTGGACGACAGATCTCACACGGCTTAAAGAATCTATAAGCTCTAAAGAACCCGAGCCGGAGCTCAGCGTCAGACAGATTAATAAATCTACAATGTGAAAATTAAGCTAAAGAAGCAGCTAAAGGATATGATAATACTATAAAAGGTTAAAGAAGGCACAATAAGAAAGCTTTCTCACTAACAGAACCAATATTTTATAAGCCGTTAAATACCTGCACTTAAAGATAAAATAAAGAGTCATAGAATGCATTAACTAAAAAGAGTAAATAGGTAATAATATACAATAAGACTAAACAAGCAGAGGAACTGTTGACTATCTTCTGCTTACTATTATCATTAAACAAGGAAGATAAAGGCCTGTAACAGCAGCATTAATAAAAGACTATGCTAAACCTAGTAATAGAGGAAGAAGAGGACGAAGCTATAATAAAAGCCAAAGTATAGAAAGCGCCTGGGTTAGATAGGTTACTAGCTATAATATGGAAGTAGCTATAGCTAGCTGTAAATTAGTAGGCAGTATATCTATTGTATTTAGTACTAAGTGAGGGATAACTGCTAGATTAGTAGAAGATTGTTAAAATTATCCTACTTAAGAGATTAGGTAAACATAACTTCGAGAAGGCAAAGGCAAAGGCAAAAAGGGTAATCGCGCTGCTATTAACGCTAGCTAAATCTCTCTTGGCTCAATAGCTTGTCGGATAAATCTTAGAACAGAGTCCAATTGATTCAGTTGTACATAACTGATCTGGCATAACTCGGTTCTATCAACCTTCACTAACGGCCTTCGGAGTTCGTTTCCAAACACGCCGAGCAGCTTCCCATCCAGCCTACCCAGTAGATGCAGCACATAAGTGAGCTTACTTTGCTGTGGGGGCGTTCTATCTTTGTCAGTCACCAGGGGTTGGAACATGAGATAAAGACCAATCTCTTACTCATCAGCCCAACCAAGACTCAGGGCCGACTCAGGTTCGGCTCAGGTTAAAGCAGCGACTCCTCAGGATGGTGTGAGAAAGGATATAGCGCACGTCTAGATTCGCATTGCGCATTAGGTTGTTTCAACTTGCGCCCCGTCAGATGCTTCCAATATCATCACGGCCTATTTCTTGAACAATGCAGACACTGCACTGCACAATAATAGGCCTCAGGATCAAAAGTGCTTCTATTTCCTCTCGCTATTGTAGCATCGTGCTTGAAGAGGAAACGCTTGTCAGGAAAAAGTGGCCTAGTTAGGAGCTCAATGTCAATTCACATAGCGAATGTATAGGGAAACGTTTGTTTACTGCATCTCAACAATAGTGTCTTAATCCTGCTAAGTACTATGTATCTATCTACAAGAAACCTCAATCTATCGCTACAAGGGTAGCAGACAGACGTTTACAGCCGGAGCTGTTCTCTTTCCAGTACGGAACTGGTCATTAACCCGAGGTTGCGGTCGTTAAAGCAAGAAGCTTACTGGTTGGACTACTGGTTGGACTCCTCGTTGTCAGAAGATCCCTCCTCAGAAGATCCCTCGTCGGCGGGCTGCTCCTCAGAAGATCCTTCGTTACCGGAAGATCCCTCGTCGGCGGGTTGCTCCTCGGTGGGCTGCTCACCCTCAGCAGGCTGCTCGCCCTCGGCGGGTTGCTCCTCGGAAGATCCCTCCTCAGCGGGCTGCTCACTTTCGGAACCAGTAGGGGCAGGCGCATCACCCTCAGCGGGAGACTCAGAAGAACCCTCACCCTCAGTGGGGGTACCAGCGGGCTCCTCACCACCGGCGGCGGGAGTGCTAGGGGCAGTCTCGTTACCAGCACCACCGGCACCAGCCTCAGCGTCGCAAGAGCCAATCTCAGTGGGCTCACCACCACCGGTGGTACCCTCGAAAGCAACACACTGGCCCTCAACGTTGGTAACCTGGACACCAGAGATCTTGGCAGTGTCGCCCATGTTGGTGTTGATACCGGCGAGCATGCTGCCGTCGCTGGCGGAACCGCCAATGATCTCAACGTGACGGGCAGGCATCTCGTCGCAGTTACCGCAGCTGCGGTAGAGCTTGCCAAAGTCGGAGACCTCGAAGTCCTTGATGACAACGGTACCAGCACCGTTGTGCTGGATGACCTTGTCCTGGGCGCCCTTGGCAGAACCGCCGTTGATGGTGGTGGTCTCGCCAGCCTCCTGCTCCTTGATGGAGAAGGCATCCTCACAGACAGCGTCCCAGTGGACGTTGGTGAGAGTGCAGCCACCCATGCAGTGGATACCCTCAATCTGGTTGGGTCCTGGGAAAGAGAGTTAGCAATTGTGATAGAGAGCTCCAAGTGTGAGTCAGCTTACCAATGCGGACGTTGGACAGGGAAGCACCCTTCTCGAGGATGAAGACGGCGTCGGCACTGCCACCCTCAGCCTGACCACTGCATTCAACACCACGGTCAAAGACGGCGTTGCCACCGTCGAAGCTCTCGCCAGCAGCAATGGTCATGGGAGCGTCGAGGACGCTGGCACCGCCACCGCCGCCACCCTCCTGGCGCTTGGCAAGGACGGGAGCTCCGGTGATCATAGGAGCAGGAGCGGCGTAGGCAAAGTTGCCAAGAGCCAGAGTGGCGGCCATGATCATACGGTACTGCATCTTGATGGTTGGGTGGGAAAATGTGCTGATTGATTTGTGTTTGGAAAAGAGAGCAAAGATGAACAAGTGAATGTATCAAACCGGTTGAAATTTCTGAGGAATGTTTTAAGACAAATAAAGAATGATCAAGCACAGCTTGTCAAAAGAGTGAATTGTACTGTTGAGTAAAGAAAGTGATGCTGAGATGAGGAGAGGAAGGTTGAACAAGACGAGATATCTTGGGATCTTTATACAAGAATCATGTCACTGCTCAACAAACATTCGTTCAAGGGACCAACAAAGTCTCCGGCCACCGACTGCTACTGCAAGATTCCCGAGTGTCTAAGCCTAGCACATTCCCAATGGCTTGCGTGGAATTCCCGTCAAATGGATCATTCTGCCTGAAACGTTCCACTGTTTGAAACGGGAAATTCTTAAATGATACAAAGCCATGCGGCTCGTTTCAGTCTCTTAAAAGGCCACCTATCACACACGACCTTCTGTCCATGGCCCCTGCTTAGCGACATTACACCAGTTCGATGATCGCGGAGACCCCTGACGGATTTAAAAAAAAAAAAAAAAAATCCCCGAAGGTGAAACGCAGCCCCTTTACTAGTGCAGAGCTTAAAGGTTTTCAGCTTCTAAGTAGGCTGTGCTTAATGCTTAGCCCAGAGTTTATCATCAGCCCTATCTCGATAATGTTGCTTCACGTCAGAGTTTGAGTTTTCTGTCAAAAATAGTTCACATTAGCAATTCTCAACTTCTGCCGAGATTAGAACGTACGACAATCGTAGCAATTACTCTGTTTTACCAAACCACCAATGTTTCCAGAAGAGGAGCCTATGGCCCGTGTCGAATTTCAGCCAAGCATTTGCCAATGTAGATCTACCTGTGAACAAGCTTTTCGCTTTTTCAAGCGAGCTGGGATCGTAGCCAAGGCCCAGCCCCCCACGGCTGTCCACGTCACTACGGGGTTGGTATCATAGGTGTTACATTGTTCATATTGCTGTAGTATCGACGCGCATCACCTGTCTCAGAGAGACCGGGGATGCCGCACATCTACTCCGTAAATGGTCGAGTTTTTCATCTATACTCAACATTCTTTACCCCATCGTTTCACGAAGCGCCGCGGAGACCCCGAAATGGTTTGGTAATCTGCGAGAAGGCTACTGAGTTTGGTTAGATGAAAAAGAGTTCAGAACGTCTTGACTGATAATCGACGTTGCGTTTGTTTACAGTGAGGCTGTCAGAACGATGTGGCGTTGATCATACAACTCTAAATGTGGTTGGAATGAGCTAAAACCGGCTATACGATGTAGTATACGGAAAAACATTTAGAATGATTGAATGTTACCGCAAGGAAGTGGCAGGCATCTGCCATTGCGACTCTGGCATGGATGAACTGACTCAGTATTGTCATGTCACTCCGCTTGAGACCTACCCTAAACCTATGGATGATTTTGCTAGATTGCAACTTCTTGGCTATGAAGCATTCATTGGAACTGCATCCATTTGTTATGCTCAATGCTCTTGGAATAGGATTTTAACGATGTTACAGAGTGGCCAGTTGAATTACAAAAGGGGAAAAATGAATACGTGACTTGAGCAACAGTGTCACAGTAAGACTTCTGTTCAAAACGATTTTGCAGAGGTAACATTCCCTCCCCATAGCAACAACGCTGTGAGTCGTATTGTTGATCACCAGTGTCCAATATAATCTATTTCTTTCGGAAGCTTGTATGCAAGAGACATTGTGATCAACAAATAAAAAGAATGTCCGGTATGGGAAATTGTATGTCCCAAATATAGTTACAGTAGCAGTGGTACGCTGGTAACCCCTTTAATGTGGCTCTTGATCGACATAAATGGCCACTAGTATCGCACGTGGGTGATTCGGCGAACTAAGAAAAAGGGAGCAACACAATATTTCCATAGTGATACTTTTTGTTCTATTTTTCCAAGGTAATAATACAGCCGGTCGTTTTACTCTTGGAGACATTTGGAAGCCAGTGGTAATGCAGCTTGGATGTAAACTCTCGTGACCGAGCCTGTAAGACTATTGAAATCCGGGCTTCTCTCATTAAACATGCACGGAAAAGGGAAAATAAATAGCTGAAAAGGTGCATGACTTTTCATCGACAGTTTTATAGCGCGGGATGGGCTCTGTCGTTAATCTGTTGTTTTGAGCTGGAGATAAAAATAAACACCAAAACCTAGATCATGGCTTCCTAAAAGGGAAAAAAAGATCAGACAATAGTGACAGGTTCGCAGCGACCACGTTGCCTGACACAAGACCTTCTATTACGATTGCAGGTGGTTTGGTATGCCAGATGTCAGGCAGTCATTAGGGAAAGCCACTGTAGGAGTTATACTGGAATAATTTGAAGCTGTTTGGCTGGCTTTTGATGTCTTGAGTTGTTGGCTCAAAGGCACTACACATGTCCAACTGGGGAGGTTCTTATTATATAAACTCTGCCAATGGCCAATACTCCGACGATGCATGGATGCATTCAACACATGATTGATCATGAGCTACGGCACTGCCACATTCACCTCTAGTCCAACTTCTACTGGAGCTTAGTCAGAGTATATAAGCCAAATAATCACTTCAAAACTGGGGTGCCATTTCTGAATGTTGTTAAAATAAGCTTTGCTTTGTTTGTTGTTTCGAGCTTGTCAAGTGGGAGATCCAGCAACGCGGAGATCCAGCAACGCGGATGCAGCAGTGCAAGTCGATGGATCCCCACGTTATCGGTTATTGCTTGGCTCAGGACATAGCACGATTTCGATGTATAGCCTCTCAGATGTCTTGGCCATGATGGAATGTATATTGCAACCGTTATCTCTCAGTTGATTCGAACGGAGACAGTGGAGAAATAGTCGCTCACTGACCACTCCCAACAGGGAAGGTCTACTCTGTACCGCGCCCAAGATCCGACCGCCAAGAAAGTGACAGTTCCCTCTCAACTTTCTTTAGTATCACTCTTTCAAGCAGGAAGTCTGCATCCGCTTTCCTGGCTGCGCTTACTGGTCTTGCGCAACTCGGTGCATCCCAGAGTGTCGTTGGCAAGGCTGACTTGATGTGTTGGTGAAATTTGGGAATCTAAAGCTCAGTCTACTCTAATCATTTTAAGCACCCAAATAGCTACAGCGTAACAAGCTGCACTGACGAAGAAGGGCATACCCAGCGCTGATCCACCAATCCCGATACCCCCTACCCAAAGCCCAGCCATCAAGGGCGCGCCTAGAAGAGAGCCTGCAGTCTTTACCAGCATGACAATCGAGAAAATCTGGCCTTCAGGGTCGGAAGAGTTTGCTGTATTGTCTGCGTGACGTGGGGATATAGCAGGTGACTTGAGAAGTGAAAGAGTAAAAATAGGCAATGCTGAGCCGAGGGCATATACAAACATCGACGGAACGAGTATTAAAATGCTGCTAGCTACAGCAATGCCCAAGGCGCCAATCACCGAGACAATGAGGCATAATGTTGCATGGCGAATATTCGATCTGTCAACAGTCTGAGGTGCAACTTCTCTGACATCGCCACCTGATTGCAATAATTTGGGAATGATAACTGTGAGCAAGGTGAAATTCACAATTGCCTTCCCAGACAAGAGATATCCAGCCGAAGCAAACGTCCAATGATAACGCCCGGATATGTACTGAACAAGCAGTTTTGTGTCAGAGCTGGCAAGAGAGGTGAGGATGAAGCTGAAGAGCAGCAGCGTAAAGTTTCGCGGATGGCTAGTGATGATATCCTTGATCGTGTGAAGACGTTCTGCCACAGAGTGAAAAAGTGACTTCTGGTCAACTTGGGCTTTGAGCAGTGGAGAAGATATGAGAGGTTCTCTCTGCTCTTCATCAATGCCGTCACCTTTGCTATCCAGTTGCCCTTGTGAAGGCAGCATATGTATGGCCGGGAGAGCTAGTAAAAGCAGGCAGATTCCTAGCCAAAATGGCAGCCATAATGAAACAATCATTGTCGACGAGGCCAAAGCAGGACCGAGGAGCGCTACAACATAGGAAACGGAGCTCATGTATCCAAAGTATATAGCTCGCTGAACATGATCATCCGTTAGGTTGGAGACAAGAGCATATGCGAGAGAGTTGAAGACACAATCTCCACCGAGTACGGAGAGAACAGGACCGATGATGATTGTTCTGGTCGGAAAGACGTTGTCGAAACGCCCTATCACTATGGCCCATAAAAGCATGAAAGAGCGAGAAAGAAGGTTGAGTTTGAGAATAACGCAACGACCCCATTTCTCGGCCAAGAAGCTGAGAGGAATCGTCATGACAAAGTCTAGAATATGTAAGCGAGATAGACATACTATTCGATCGACGACGCTATTACCTCCCGCAACCCAAAGAGTCTCCATCGCGCCTTGTATCCGTCCAAGATCTCTTTCGATGTCACGGATTTTGCATAGCTGCTCATCTAGACTTCTGTCAGGCTGAATTTTTGATGGATCAGTATGAAGATAATAGTCAACGCAAAGTCGTCTTTCAATAAGTCGATTTGACGGGAGTTGATAAAGGCTCATTGAGAGATTGACAAGGAGGAATAGCGTGAGCATCGGCACTATTGTCGCGACGCGTTTACGGGCTCCAGGCCTCTGAGCGATAATGCCTGCTTGGTTCGAAATGACTTCCATAGCGACATAAATGATTGTCGACGCGCTATATTGAGACACTGTCTAGAAAGAAAATGACCATCACCTCAAACCATGGACGAGAGATGGAATGGGGCGTGGTTGAGGGCTTATCGTACTCTTGGCCAGCTATCTCTTATCTTTGGCTAGCACGTGACCTTGTCCTCCTCATCTCAGTGAGAGATGAGATATCAAAACAAGTGTAAGTCTGTCGTGTGACTACCTTGAATTTAGGTCTCCTACACCATTTCAAAACTCTCTGGATTTTTCTAGAGTTTTCCTATGACAATAATTGCCTCGAAATAAACAAACGTCAAAACTATAAGTATTCGAAAAACAAAAAAAAATCGAACCATGAATTCAATCTCAAGATTTCTAAGTTATAATGAAACATTTAATAAACCTCGAAATTGACATGCGCTCATCACCAAGCCATGAGGAAAAAAGAAAGGCCTGGGACCTTCAATTCCCCCATCATAATATGAGACGTGACAAGAAAAACCAAACAAACATAGCTTATGCGATACGGCATGCAAGCACTTCGGAAATTGATTGTAGATCAAGTAACGACGCATTGAACACAGCATGAGAAGAAAAAACCACACTACCATGGCGTGTCTCCTAGAGTGAGATCCTCCATGTCTTTTGAAGGATACCGACGTTCTTCTTCTTCCTCAAACTCATGAAACTCCTCAATCCAGGACTTGAATATGCCATCAAAGTTTGAGGTAATGTACTGTCGACGTGGGATGTCCCAGAAGAAGGTTGCTGTTCGCCAGTTCGGAGGGAAGCGGAAGGATACATCTTCATTGTATATCCATGGCTGCCATTCGTCGCCTCCAATGATTCCCACGTCGTTATCATTGATATCTACCAAGAAAACGACGGGTTGTCCATTCTTTGCAATCCGCTGAAAGGTCGTCAACGTGAAATCGGTCAAGTCCTCAATGTTCATCCTCTGTAGCTTGAGGAGCATGTTCGTACCTTGTGATGTAAGGTAGTGCAGATACTTGTGGTGGCTCTCATCGTCCCCTTCTAAGAACTCTTGGTGCATCGCTGACCGGTCATCAGCCGCACCATGAGTGTTTTTGTTGTCGGTATGGCTAGCTCTAGCCTTTTTGTTGGCGTAGAGAGCTAGAGAATCAGCTAAGTCACGTAAGTGAGCAACGACAGAATTCATCATTGACAAATGCTGGTCGTAGACGTAATAGGCGACAGAGTAGAAATGCTCCACTGCAACTCCTTGTTCCAATCCTCTAATCATGGGCGAAATGAAAGAATAACGAAGGTTGAGATCCTTCCAGAAGATTATCTTTTCTTTATGAAAGAAGGTTTGACAGTAGCCTTGGAGATAGAAAACAGCTTCTTGGAACCAGAATCGTTCAATGGCCGTCAGTTCCAATTTGTTTTCTCTGCTCCACGGCTGCGGCGGGTCTTCTGGCATGAGACTTAAAGTTCTGTCCCAAGCCTTGGTCGAGTATTGGGATACAATCTCGTGTACTTCTGTGATAGTTGCCCAGAGTGCGCAGAAGCCACCCAGCCGATCAGGCAGCGGTTGTTTGACCTCGGCGGATTCATGGTAATAGAGACGAAGGAGCTTCTTTACTTGGTTCTCTACTTCTTGGTTGGTCGAGTCAGTAGACAAAAAGCCTCTATCGTATCTGAGACGAGCTGCAAAGACTGCTGAGGTGGGGATCGGTCGAGTGAGAAGAGTCTCGAGATGACTGGTGTACCCCATGAACTGGCTTCTGTTGAGGAGAAAGTACTTGAGGGCTTTGCGAGAAGCTTTGATGAAGGAGTAAAGATCATGAGGCTCGTCAAGAAGCTTCATGAGCGCCACCCAAATTTCGGGTGGAATACCGTCAATGGTTGGCATGAGTGTTTGTGTGGTTTGATGTAATCTCAACAATGACAAAATTGGAGGGCTTCTACTGAGGAGTTACCGTTCTATTAATGCGAATATTTTGATACTGATTGAGTTCAGAACAGCTCATGGCTTCACCCGGCAACGGTAGCTTGTCTATCCCCTGACAACGATATATGGTTTGCATAACAACGAACTCTATAAGCGCATGGGGCCGAAAATCTGTTGTATGACTATGTCTGACAGGTTGAACTCGTGGTTATTTCTTCGTTCATGATCATTATCTAATGAATCTAATATAATTTAAGCCGCAGCATAAGCCTCGCCAAAGGGCTCCAATTTGACGCCATCAATATCAACATAACCATACTTGGACTGATCCTCATTATCTGCCATAGCCTCACTCCACTTCTGCATTGACTGTTCAAAAATCTTCTTATGATCCTCACGACTCAAGTCTAGAGGCTGCTTATCCTTTCCTACCAGTCGCATCCTACAAAGTGTTAGTATCAGTTCGACGTGGAGAGAGAGGATGGAAAAGACATACTGTGTACCAGCCGCAACGTTGGTAACACCAAAGTTCTGCTCATCAATCAGAGTGTCGATTGCACTGTTTGCCTCGCCTTTCAAGACCTTGACGGGGAAGTCGAACTCGTTCGTCACAGGTCGCGCCAGTCCAACGCCATGGACCGTCTTGAGGGCTTCAACCATTGCACTAACTGTCCTTAGACCACCAGTAACATATGCCTTTGTCTTGGACAACTCAGGGATGATCTTCTCTGCAAAGTCGAGGAAGAAGGCCTCCCGTTTCTTTGTGCTCTCACGCTTGTGGGCAAAGGCAAGGCTCTGGTAAGTTCCTCCCGAGAGCTCAACAAAGTCAAAGCCGTGCTCTTCGAGGAGGCGGCAGAGAACCTTGCAGTCTTCGGTCGAGAACCCGCCCTCTTGGAATTCGACGCTGTTGACCTTGATGCCAATACAGAAAGACTTGTCGGGCACGCGGGCGCGGATGGCATCTGCGATTTCAATAATGATACGAGCACGGTTCTCAATGGAACCGCCGTACTTATCAGTTCTCTTGTTTGTTGTGGGAGAGAGGAATTGTGCTAGGAGATAGCCACTATGACTAGTCAGTTTGTTCCAATCAACTCAGCCTCAGAAAAACTTACTGTGCACCATGTAGCTGCATTCCGTTATAGCCTGCCTTGTATAGATACTCAGCAGCATGAGCAAAGCCCTCGATCACGTTCTTGAAATCCTGGTCATCCATGGGCTTGGGCTTGGCAAAGTGCATCCCCATCACCTCACCCTCGAGCTGTACATCACTGGCAGAGATGGGGTTCTTTTGGATGTGGTCGGCGACCTGACGTCCAGGGTGGCTGACTTGTGCCACAATCAAGCTTCCATGCTCCTTGCTAACAGAGGCCATCTCCTTGAACGCTTCAAAACGCTCACCAGATGCGGGAGCATCTCGGGGAATGATGGGGTTACCAGCGGCTTCCAAGTGGTCATATTCGATCATGACGTTACCAGTCAGGATAACGCCATACTGGCCCTCTCCCCAACGGCGATAGACGTTGATGAGCTCTGGTGTAGGGACGCCTCGCTTCTCAAAAACCTTGGGGTCCCATGTCGAGAGACGCTCGGTCATTGCCGCCTTGAGGAATCGGTTTTGGGCTGTTAGGCCACTAAACTCAAACTTTAGAGGCTGGCCCAAGGGGCTTGCGTCTGTCGAGTCGGTTTCGAATCGTCTGGGTGCCATATTGATGTGATAAGTTTATTCTGACTGTTGGAGTTTGATGATGAATTCACTACCAAAGTGCATCCAGGCTGTTTATAAAGATCAGTGATCTGTGTATTATAAATTGAACCTCTGTGATGTCATGGATTTTATCGCTTCAAGACCCAGTAAATGCCGTCATGTTCCACTCTGTGACGACAAGGATGGTTTAGTTGGCGGCGAGGATAACCGAAACGAGGACAACTGCCGACATGAAACTCCGAGACTCTATAGAAGTGATAACGTTAAACGCTAGAAATTTCTTTTCTTCCATTACACTTCTATGTGGCGGGCCGAACACGCATGGCTGCACGGCAACCAGCCATCTCCGTGTCAGGCGATGAGCAGACTTTTTGCCGGCTATAGTAACGCCCAAACTCTAAAGTTAATGAGGTCATGACGTTCCATGAACAAATAATTATCCTCCAGCGTTCCTCAAGTCTGGGTGTGGGGTTCTGGAACTCTCATTCGTTATGAAAGACAGTATCTTCAACGACAACCTCGGCAGACCAACACTTCAAGACGTTCCGAATGTGAAGAGCAGGGAAGCCTCTGGCAGAAGGTTAGATGATGCGACAACAGCCTCAACTGCTCTGCTAAGAGTGAGCGGCACAGATCCAATGCCGTTAAAGTTCTTCCATCGGGCTTGCTGGTAGACTGAAGAAGTGCCTTCATTCTCAACTGTGTGATAAAGACTGAGTACTCCACTTGATTCATTCTTTACTCCAACGTGTTCAAATAAATATGTATTATCAATTAAGTCAACAAGCTCTGCACTGAACTGAAACCAAGCCATGCTCTGAGACCGTAAGTTGCACACGACTCTACCAGCCACCTCCAGCCTTCTTGAAGCCAGGGTACATCTCCTTGTTATACTCAAGCCAGTTGGTGCCGTTGACAGAGAGATCATCGTACACAGCGCAATCCATTGCGCCCATGATGGGCTCGAGCGCAGCAAAGATGATATCGGTGACAGATGTCAGAGTGGCAAAGAGAGACGACGCAGCGTTGGGCGCCCCAGTCTTGATGGCATTGAGGGCAAAGCAAACCAAGTTGTTGCCCTCGAGCAAATTCTTGCCGTTGAGAACACCACCAGCAAGGTCATTCACGTTGATGCCAACAAAGGTATTGACACCATTGGTGTTACCACCGATGCTGGAGGGTTGTTAGTAAGTCTTGGTAACGTAATTGGGGATATTAACATACCTCAGAACCTCGGGATGGCTGTGAGTAGTAATGTCAAGCGCATTCGCAGCAATACCATAGTCAGTGTAACGGCGACGGTAGAAGTTCTCAGGGATACGCTCGTGGCCAACAACATAAGTCATATTGTCTTCGGGTCCGTAAACTGAGAAGAAGCTCTTGAGGTTCTCCTTGCTGATTCTGCCCTCATCTGGGTACTCAGCAGAACGGTTGGCTACAAGGCGGGCAGTGAAGGAATAAGGACTGGCACGAACGAGCCAACCACTAGCAGGGCCAAACCAAGCAAAAGGATTGGTCGCAATGGTCTGGTGCCAGCGGTTCTTGTTGTGCTCGTAGAGAACTTCGATGCTGTAGTTGGGATCCTCGGCATCCTTTTGGAGGTTGTACAAGTCCATAAAGTACGTCATGTTCATATCATTGTTCTCGCCAATGGGATCGTACAGATCGCCACGAGTAGGGCTACCGTCGACCTCGAATAGGGGATGAGTACCGCTGAGACCACGAGGAGTGCCGAGAAGGCCGAGAAGGTTGTTGTTCATGTGCTTGGACCAGCCACCCTGCGAGACAGAGATCAGGTTGCCGCCGAGAACTACGCCCAGGGTGGTGAGGAGTGCTGCCATGTCGGGAGCCATTCCCCAAACTTTGCCAACTGCGGTGACATACTGTGTAAACTAGCAACAAAGTTAGTTATATGCTCAGAGCCTTTTATCAGAGATGTGAGGCGATGATGTATACCTAACCACGCGGCAGGTATGTAGTTCCTGCAACGTGAAGGTACCTCAAAGCGCTTACACCTCCAAGTCCGTCACTAGCCATAACATGATACTAGATGCATCACATTGGCATCCAGAGATAAAAACAAAATTTTAGCAGTAACTCACAGTCGCTACACCATTGCGAGGCAGGTGGTTGTGGTTTGCCAAAGTATTCAGACCTGGGCAAAGGCCTCGGACCTCTCCAGCTTCCCAATCAGGAGCTTTGAACTCGTGATCTCCGTGCACTACAAAGTCTTAACAAAGCGACATAGGACAGCCGGTGCATTTCAAAACTTACCATCAACTAGCTGCTCCTTGGGGTCAAAGTCCACAACCCTCTTGCCAAGGTTTGGAGGTGCTTGAGAAGCAAATTTACGGATTATCTCCGGATCGATACCCATGTGAGGGTCATGTCCGTCTCGGGTGTTCAACTTGAACGCATTGAGAGGGATAGGAGTGTCCGGATCAATAGTAGGCAATGCAGTTGCTTGGTTTGATAACAGAGCTACAGCCAAAGATGTAAACGTGAAAGGCTTCATATTCACAAAGTTTCTGTAAAGACTGTCGGAGTTAAATAATGTGTAATATCAAAATGAGCGTGTTAAGAAAAGAGCGACTGCGAATGAGAAGATACTCATTTGTCATGACCTGGATGGCCAATCTTCAGGTTATATAGTGTCTGTTCGACTGGAGAGAATTGGAACGGGAATTACTGAGAAAGCCGTTCGGACACCTACTGAGGTTGCACTCATCAAACCTCGATACCACTATACGGGGCCGGAAGCTCCGTAAGTTCTCCTGAATCCGTCATCCAATAGAAAGAGATGAGTTTTAATTCAAGCTGGCATGGTTTGTTTCCTAGCAGGACAGGGGTGTCAGATCAGCCAACTGTACCCAATGCACGGTAAGCGTGCCAAATGTGACGGGAACTCTGATTCTATCCTTTGTAGGCTTAAGATAAGTTTGCGTTGGTTTTTCAGCACGATCTTAATTCAAATTGATGTAACTATTGTGTTTGCCAAGCAAGCTGTTAAAACCTAACAAGGTTACTGTGAAGTACTGGAAGCAACGGTCTCAATACAGAAGAGGCTATACTTCAGCCTGGTAGCTCCATACAGACCGCTAATGATTGTCATGGACTCATGATATCTCAGTGGGTACTAGGGTTTGTTGAAGATCTTGAGCCCCTATTGATGCATACTCATCGTTCATCACAATCCTGTTTGGCTCAGCAAAGCAGAGATTTGAAGCCCTTGCTTGGACATCCGGGGATCTTGCTTCGCCTTCTTTCCCAGCCATGTTTCCAACTACGTAGTCCATGCATGTCTCTCGTTCTCGTTTCCAGTCAGCAGATACCTATCAGAATTGCGAAAACATCGGGGAAACACTGCCGTCTGGGGTAGCCAAATGGATACTCGGCAATTCCTTACAAACACAACCCCTGGGGAGGTATTTATAATGTCTCTATTAAGGCAGGGACCCTGCGTAGCATCAACAACGGTCGTCTATGTGACGTGGTGGGGGGAATGGGTCAAGGCAGGGATCTTAACTTTCGGGTACTTGTACCCAGCGGAGTTACTTAATAATTTTTCTATTGTCATTGATAAGGGCTAGAGGTTTTCTCCTTCAAAAGATGATGATCTGCGTGCTTGCTTCTCAGATGTCACTCTGCCATGGTGTCGGCTTCTCTTCCGGTCGTTCAACAGGCCTGCCAAAGTCGAGCTTATCACCATTAGAGATATGAACTAGATGAGATACATTGCGTAACGCATCAACTACTGAATGTTCGCTACACGAAGTGAGCAGAGTTCTCATGGGAATGTAACATAGAAGAAGAAGGTATCAAACACCATTGGCATAGATCCACCTCAATCCAGGAACCAGAAACTTGAAACGGCGCTTCGGTAGTTGAGATTTTCAGGGGCATAGTATCGGTACTGAAGATATTGAACAAGTCATACTGCAATAAAACCACGACATGTCACTTTCGTCAATCTAAACTCTTTTTAATGGTATCTGAATTGGCTTTGTTACTGGAATCGATACTGCCAGACTTCATCAGCCATGCGTCTCCTTCTTGTTTCAGTCTTGGTCGGATTCTGGGCCGCTTTCGTCCATGGGCAATCAAGCTTTACTGAAATGGCTGCTCAGGTGCCTGATTGCGGTGTAAGCCAGGAAAATGTATTCAAAAAGCCGTCTTATACTGACAGAAATCACAGCTGCAATGCATACAACAGGCGATTCCCGCATCTCCTTGCGACATGACCAACACTACATGTCTCTGTACCGACCAGACGTTTGCAAACCTGACGCAAGCTTGTGTGACGCAGAACTGCACGATCAAGGAATCATTGAGTATGAACATCCCTCGTGGACAGAAGAACGAATACTGATGGCCCTTCTTCTTCCAGCTTTGATGAGAGTCCAGAGTCGTGGCTGTGGAGTTCCCGTACAAAGTCAGCAAATGAAGTTCAGAGTCAACTCGCTTGTAGCCTGTATAATTGCCGAGGTTGCTGTCATTCTGCGAATATATTCCAAGGTTACTATTCTTGGCAAGCTTGGGCCAGATGACTACTCTATCTTGGTAGCAGCTGTATGTCCCGGCATGATTACCAGGTCCTTCAACCACTAACCTTTATCAATAGTTTGCTACGGTGCCCTATATCTGGCTTCAATGCAGGTGTAAGTTCTCGGTATTCTCTGACTAAGTCTCTTGGGTAACTAACACTTATCAGTGGCTGACCTTGGGTTCGGCTTGAATATCTGGGACATCCAACCATGGGATCGTCTGTACGAGCTTCTCAAGCTCTTTTGGATCGACCAGATCATGTACAGCGTTCATCTCTACAGTACAAAGATCTCAATTCTCTTCTTCCTTCGATCTATTTTCACAACTCAAGAATTCAGGAAAATGACGCTCTTTATTGGCATCTTTGTCGCTCTTTGTGGCGTTGCAACTATGGTGACAACAGCCTTGCAGTGCCTCCCTGCATCTTTTAACTGGACAAGCTGGGATGGCGAACATGTAGGCCGTTGCAACGACCTCAACTCCCAAACTTACGCTTTTGGCGGAATCAATATGGTTTGTGATCTTGTGATCCTCGTGTTGCCACTGCCGCATGTCTATAGGCTGCAGATCAAGGGACGCCAGAAAGTCCAGCTGTTCGTCATGTTTAGTCTTGGTATTGTGTAAGTGCCTCGAGAATCCAAAGCCTTGAACCAACTCTAATCCTTTCACTACAGTGTCACTGTGTTCAGTATCATCAGATTGCCATTCCTCATCAATCTCGGTAAGACGGCCAACCCGACATGTAAGTCTTCTTCAAACTATCCCTCAAGACGCATAAGCTTACCTCGTGACTAGGGGAGCTCCCTGAAGTTACAATCTGGTCGATCTGGGAAACAGAACTGGGCATGGTCTGCGCAAGCCTCCCAGCGATTCGTCACCTGTTTAAGTACATGTGGCCCAACGCGATGGCTACGATTGCCTCGAAGTTGAGCTTTTCTACCAAGTCTAAAGACTCGGGCTACGATAAGAGTGGAAGCAACTGGGGAGGCAGTCGTGGTGCGAAGCCTGAAAACAAAAACTACTACGAATTAGACGAACGGTCTCTGATTGGAAGAGGGCCAGAGCAGGGTGCAAGTGTAAGCACTACGAACGTCGATACTTTGCCTTAGATGCTTCAAGCATCTTGAAAGTCTCAGGAAGTTCTTGCACATCCCATGTATTAGTTTCAAGACTACCACTGTCAACTATTTGATGTAATTCTCAACTTCTGTCCTTGTACATAGTTCTACCGTGCTTCGAGAAAAGCAACTCTCAAAACAATGCGTTATGCAACTCCCTACGCTGCACTTACCCTTCCACAGGGTTCTTACTCAATTTTAGGAGAACGAGAACTCAGCCCTGAATTGGTCAGGTACTGGTAATCTCTGTAGAAAATCTTGTTGATTGGGCCAGACCCATTAATCACTGCCGATGTAACTTTAACCGAAGTCCCGGATCCCTTATGACGGTAATCCCTATTTCTATGTATACTACTATCATACCCTGTCAAAGGGGGATGAGATCCTTGTATCTTACCTCCTTGCCAGGTTTCAGCTAGGCCCGGCCCTTCAACGTTTGCTCCCCATGGTACCAAGATCGGCATATTACGAGCTACAAAGGAAGCCGATTTTCTAGGATGGTCAATGCCGTCGTTCCGGTGCACGGTGCGTCTGGCCCTATAATGGAGAAAACAACTTAATCTCAACGTCGTATCCTTAATATCCTTGTAGCTCAACCGTCAAGGGCAAACTGAGCTGGAATCATGACCCATCGAAGACCCCAGGAATGGTTGCATAGACCCAGAAAGTTTCGACAACACCATTGGACTGTTGGTGCTAGCAAAGTTTAAATCATATCATTAGGCGAACTGGGGGATGCCCCTCCTGTCCATTATATTGAAAACAGGTATTCAAGCTTCTCGTCATGAGATGATGTACAAGCGTCGTGTCTCGTATCTTCACGGATTGAGTTGAATTGCGTCCAGAGACTGTCTACAATGAAGCTGGGTGATTTGTCGATGCCTCGCAGAAACATACTGACTGCAAGGATAACAAAAAATCCTTTTTCTTATCCACAGCCCATGCATACATATCACCCAATCCACATCACAGTGCCTACAATGGAACATCTCGATTTTCTTTTCGTGGTATTGGACCCGCATACAATACTACTGTTGGCTCCTACACAACCCATCGACGTCGTGTTATGGATACCCTTCTAGTTGCAATGACTTATGTGACATGGCAGCCTCACTTATCAAGACTAGCTGTAAAGCTTTACACATCCATTTTGGAATAGCCGTCTAAATTAGGATATGTTTGTTCTAAGCTGTGCCGCACTACCCAGGGAATAACATGGGTGTGATAAACATCGACATGGAGTCCTTGATAGACAATCTCTTCACTAGTCACTCCTCGTTTTCACCGCCTTCCCAGCTCGCAAAGCTACAGGGTTCCGAAATTCAATCACCCAGAGTAGCATGTGATGATCCAAACCGAATCCTGTTTGCTAGGGTTCGTTTCAAACGTAGAATCACTAATATGGAAGGTCGTGCCTCTCCGTATTCTCCAATCGCTTGAAATGAATACGCCGTAACGATATTTCCAGGACCCTATGCCCCATTCACTCAGGCCCGAGCTTGATATACGATGAATTACTTTCCCCTCTTTCGTAGTTCCCGAGAAGATCCGAATCTTCAGAGTCTCCAGCGGTTTATCAGTTGAATAGCCTATTGGCCGGGAGGTTCGCTCCAGCTACCAGGTTTACACAAAGACTTGAACAGTTTGTTCCTGCGGGCTAATCAATGTTGGCTTAGCTTAACGGCCTGATTTTCATGTCATTGCTGGGATATTGCTGAAGGATGGAGTGGTTCAGTATTACGTTTCGTGGGCTGGTGAACTCCTCATCGGAATTGGGTTCTTACCCTTCCCCTTACTACTCTATATCACGGTGCTCTATAATCCGTAATTCTGTTGATAATACTCCAAAGTGCTTCAAACCACGCTAATGCCATCTTTGTGTTTCTTGCGACTTATCACATTCATTTATATCCGACCTCGTCTATCATTATGGCTGTTTCCGAGAAGACCCCTCGAGGATCTGGGTACTCCTCCTTTACTCGTTTGATCAGGTTCCTGTCCTCAGAATACAGAATCCTATTTACACTCGTTTTCCTCTCAAATCTTATCGGCGTTATTATCTTCTTGTGGTTGTGGTTCTTTCGCGGGTACCCCAATGAAAGTACATGCGGTCTGGCCACTTCCATCAACCTCGCTGTATCGATTGTCATTCGAGAAGAGCACATCATCAACGGTCTCTACTATGTCTTTACCGCCTTCCCAAGAACCTGGCCTCTTTGGCTGAGGAGAAGGGTGGGCAAGATCTACCATCTTGGTGGACTTCATAGTGGATGTGGCGTAGCTGCCACGTTTTGGTTCATAATGCTCTCGATCCAAAA
The DNA here is from genome assembly GCA_021655865.1 of Fusarium guadeloupense. NCBI lineage: Eukaryota > Fungi > Ascomycota > Sordariomycetes > Hypocreales > Nectriaceae > Fusarium > Fusarium guadeloupense. Next base: position 76,477 of record JAJJWM010000132.1, read on the forward strand.
GACAGATTCTTTCAACTCGGCCAAACATCGAGATGCTGCAAAGTGGACACACATTGCCATTGTGTATATGCTTGACTGCCTACTCATTTCGATGCTGGCCATGGCGTATCCCAGCGTTCGTGCCAAGATACATAATGCCTTTGAGGTTGTTCATCGTTTGGCTGGTTGGTCTTCTCTCGCCCTCTTGTGGTGTCTGAATGTGCTTGATGCAAAGATCAGCACTCCAGATGGACACTCAGTTGCTGTCTCTGTTTTCACCAACGCCAACGTTTGGCTGGTGTTCATCTCAACATGCTGCGTCATATCGACATGGCTGAACTGCCGCAAGATTGAGGTTGAATCAGAACGACTCTCATCACATGCCCTGCGAATGTACTTTGACTACACCAACCCTCAACCTGGAACGACTATCCGTCTTTCTTCGCGGCCTCTTCTCGAGTGGCACGCTTTTGCGACTGTCAACAATCCCAAGGAGAACGGCTTTTCAGTTGTCATTTCCAACGCTGGCGACTGGACAAAGAATGTTGTCAACGACCCTCCTCGCAAAATCTGGGTCCGACGTACGCCAACATGCGGTGTCTTGCGCATTGCACCAATGTTCAACAGCATTGTGCTGGTAGCCACAGGATCAGGCATTGCTCCTTGTCTGCCAGTAATTCTAGCACAGCAAACTCGTGTAACTCTCTTCTGGTCTACACGAGACCCTCTTGAAACTTATGGACCAGATATTGCCTCTACCATCCTTGGAATGGGCGACAATGCGCACATACACAACACTTCCACCATGGGGAGACCAAACACGCTCCCCAAGGTTTTGGATCTGTATAAACAGACGGAGAGCGAGGCTGTAGTGGTTATTTCCAATCCAAAATTGACCATTGATTTGGTCCTAGATCTGGAGGCTTTGGGAGTACCGGCATTTGGGCCTATTTGGGATTCCTAGACATTAAGAGTTTTATCCTACGCTCAACCGCAGATAGATGAGATATTGCGTTTTCACTCTTTTTTCCTCAGGCTGCATAAATACTGATCTAATACTTGTTTGCTAAGCCGTACTGTAATGGTAGTTGATCATATGACATTGATCACTACGTATCCATAACTGTCACAACCTCGTACCGTCTTTTGTGGCTTTCGGTTCTTTGAACTCCCCGCTGGTAAATCCATGTAATAGAGATCTTCCTTTTTGAATGTTCTCCTTGTTCTACCTACCTTTCAGTTAGACCACAATCTCCACTTTGCGCTTCAGATCTTTCCAGTATAGGTTCTGTACGTTGCATTTACCAGGCTGCCTTGCCCTTGCTCATGGCTAGTGATATCGCTTCCCATGCCTTCCTATGAAATCTCTTGAATCAGTCACTGGTCAGTGCTTAGCTTAGCCTCCCCAAACTTAACAGGATTTTGAAATTCGTACGTGTTGCTCACCGACTCAGGGACTCTAGTTTGCCTAACCACTTGGTAGGGCTGTTACGGCACTTGCTCAAGGTTCGGCGAACAGTTAGTTGCCGAAACAAACTTATAAAACTGCTGTAGCCTTTTTATCTCTTGTCTTTGCTCAGTTTTCTGTACTCTCAAATCACTCTTCTCGCAGTATCGTAAAGATGGCTACCAGGTCAACAACCACCACCCAACGCTACAGAATGGCGACTTCCTTGAAACAAGGTTCATCTCTGGGCATAGAAACCAATATTCCCAACAAACTGACCCGTCAGTCTGGTAACCACCCCTGAGCCAACAACCTACCTAGCTCCCCATGTGACTGACCTGAGGTAGCATACACCAAAGAAAGCGAATCAGACCATCTCATGAAACGACTCGCGTACCACCTCAAGACACTATGGCTCTTCACCAAGAGTGATATGCCGACTTCAACCGGCATCAACACCACATTCGCCATCGCAGGGATCCTTGCTGGGCCAGACACCATTACCAACGCTGATATTGATTGGACTGACATGAGCAAGGGGTTGCTCATGGCTCTGTACTTCACTTGGCATCTGACCCTGTGCTTCAATCTCGGAAACCAGCGCCAGCCGCAGTCTGTTATCGAAGACGGAGCCAATAAGTCGTGGCGTCCCATCCCAGCTGGCCGCATCTCACCAGAGTTGACTCTTCGATGGCAGCTTGTGGCTATAGGTTCACTCCTCCTTCTTTGTTCTACGACCCTGGGTGCTTGGCAGGAGACATGCTTCTACCTGTTTTGTACATGGTTGTACAACGAGCGTGCCTGGGGTGACAAGTCTTGGTGGCAGAGAGCACTTATGAACGCATGTGGCATCACTACCAACCGTGTAGCGACACTCCGCATAGCTATCACGGCCATACATGCAGACAAAGCTGAGAGTCTCGAGTTTACCAACAAGGGTCTGGGTTGGTTCCTGATATGTGCTGCACTCGTCTTCACAACCATCCAGGTCCAGGATCTACGTGATCAGGAAGGTGACAAGCTCATCGACCGCCAGACATTTCCTCTCATCATTGGCGACTCACCAACACGCTGGATGACGGCAGCAGCGATCTGTATATGGTCTGTGCTATGTTCACAATATTGGGGCCTTGGCCTTGTCGGTAGCATGGTTCCCTTAATCACTGCGATTGGGGTTGCAGCGCATATGATCATTTACCGCACTCGTGAGCGAGACCACATAAGCTTTCGACTGGTAGCTGCTTGGTGGGTATCTCTGTATTTCCTACCGATGATGAAGACCTATGGGCTATAGAGCTTATCAGTCGGCACCCGAAATGGCCGCTCGTTGCAGGGTACATCGGAAACTACCAGGCTCATTTATCTCTCCTCTTGCTCTCAGGATACTCGCTACGAACAATTGCCTGGTGTGTAAGGTTAGGCAACGATCTATTGATCTGGAGTGATTCTATAGAAGTCGGCGGGGATATTGGACTACCCAGCGTGGAGGATACCGTAGCTTCTCTAGTGTATGGAAGGGTTGTGTAAGAAGATACAGGAAACATATAGAGAAGCCATTGAGAACTTGAGAATAGCTTCAGGCTGAATTGACCTGAATTCATAAAATAAGAAAAGAAGTTCATGTCTTCTATCGTCTCAGAAACAAACTTGTGCCAAGATTCCATTCACTATTTTTAGGACTTTTAAAGTCTTTCCCGGCCCCAGAGTTTTACGTGCGCCACTCCAAGGTAAAGGTTCTGCCAGTCTCTAATCCTCATTATGAACTCTATAGAGGTACGGCATGTTAAGCTGCCTTGACTATCCTCAATATACTTCTAATCTTTCATGCTACTTGCTTCATAGTCGCGTTTTGCCTCGACAAATCGACGGTCGCTTGCATAGAAAGTCGCATTTGTTCGGTCCGTAGGGTCCTGTCGTTTAACAGCTTACGACCGTCTGCTAAGGCTGTAGTCTATGATCCAGACTGTTTCGTAAGAACGAAGTACCCATATGAAGTAGTATGTTGAAGAAAGAAATCTGGACGATTTAAGTCCCTGTGCTGGATCGTATTCTAGCCCTATATTGCGTATTTCTAAGAGGAAGGGCAAGAAAATGACTGGATACTCGCCCGTGGAGTAACTTGGTGACTGGAACACAGCAAGGTCCCGTTGTGATAAAATGGTGAAATACTGGTTTTCCTCGGACTTGTTCTTGAATCTGAATGTTGTCGCCTCTTGTTACCACTCTTGTCGTGACAAGCTGTCATATCTAGACCTGTCCCTGCCTCTTTGTATTCTCAGCCACTTATCATAGTTGAGGTTGCGCTTTATGGCACGCCTCGACTCTTTACAAGCGGTCCACAGGCCCCGTCAATGAGATAGGTTGATAAATTTCCACGCTTCTACCAATCATCACAATCGCGATCGTGGTTGTTGGTACTGGTGATGCTAGTGAAGAAATAATTGCGTACTGGCGCAGTAAGACCAAAACCAGGGGAGGGTCTATCACAGTCGCCCACAACTAGATCATCGAACCCAATGGCCGTAGGGCAAGATTCCAGATGAGATCTCCTATCTCCCGCGGCAAGTCGCTAAATCTGTGAAAGGTTGGGTTCATGTTGGTCTGTGGCCTTTACTTGTGGCAGGATGTGGGAAGAGGAACATGGTATCTCTTCTTGAGTGCGGACGACATTTTGTACCGGGGCAAGATTCAACTAGACTTCATTTATACAGAGAATATTCAGTGCTTGAGATAAAACCTTGAGCATTGGCTTTACATTTTTTTCACGCCAAGCTGGCCTGCCGCCTTGAGAAGGGCTTTCATCACATTGGAACAACAATTGAGTACCTCTTGAGGCGCCACAAATATTCTAGCGAGACTTTTCGGCTGGCTCTGATATAACAAGAAAGAGACATAAACGTAAAAATGAGTCTACAAGAGTATGTGCTGACTTTTCTGAAGCAAAATCTAATGTGCCTGACTCCAAGGACAGTGCAGGCATAAATTTCGCACAAAGACTTTACGTAAGTAAGACCCATGCCGAAAAATGCAAAAAAGGAATCCCCGAAACCTGGATCGAACAAGTGACCTTTCGGTGTCAGATTTACAATTACAGCCGAACGCTCTTCCAGCTGAGCTATTCGGGGATTGCTTGATGATTAATGAGTTGTAATTCATGTTTATGAAAATGAATTCCGCGGCGACTAGTGCCGCTCGTTGATTCGTGCTCCGTCAGTCGCGTTGTGAAGCATTTGCAGAGCTTTCAACGTCTGGGCACTAACGTCTTTTCTACGACCGCCTTCTGAAACTCAATCAATCAGAATGATGCATTGCAATCGCAGCCACATGCCCGGCAGATCCGCGTAACAACGCGGTAATTCCACCCCCGAGGTTGGGCTCTTGACGCCGTCTCAGCTCTGCCAACACCCTCACCCGCCCGCACCTTGGACGTGAGGCCTCTTTCCGATGTAAAATGACTACCTGGATGGCATCTGCGTTGTTTTCTCGCTGATCGCAAAAAGCGGCGCCTCGTGGTAGCCTCTTGCAAACAATCGGGAACCTGCCGAGCGCTGTCTATTCTTGGCGTTTGCTAACGCTGAGATGGATGGGCCAACGCCCACAACTTGAATGCAAAGAACCGGAGAGCGTGCCAACTTGCTTTACTCCTATTTTGGGGCCTTCTTCGATTCGTCTTCCCATGCCCTGGCCGTTTGTAGCCTGAGTCAGGCCAACCTCCGACAGCCAAGTGTTTGGAGCAGCAACCAGCCGTTTGACGGATGGTGATGGAGTTGATACAAACACAGGACGCATGGCTTAATGGGCCCTGCGCCTTCTCGTTACCCAAATTTCATTTGCATGGAGCTGTAAATGCCCAGGAAACAATGTTTGGACATGGCTACCCATCTTGAGAGCGGCGTTTGGAAGCAAGAAAGGAACAAGATCTTGATGATAACATTTGTTCTTATCCTCAGCTTTCGTCTCTCTCAATACTTGGTCCCATTTCCATGATGTATATCATCCTTTGATGAAGCCTCGAGGACCCAACTATGTCCATAAAATCTCCCTCGATCAAGCCCAAGCGTGATTCTTCCAGTGCTTGCTCAGAAACACCAATCCCTCAACACAGGGTAAGATTCGACGAGCGTGCAGTTTATGTCACATTCTCCGACGTTTCTGAAGTCAGGTCGAAGAGGAGTTTGTCCGATGCACCTCCCAGTTGCATTACGCCTCAGAGCCTTGCCAACAATGTGATCCATCTGATGAATTGGCAACTCAAATATTGCGACCAGGCTTTCGCTCAGACGCGAAATTTTCTGGATGATGGTTAGACGTTCGGTTACTGTCCTCGATCACCACTAACATCCTCAGTTCCTTCGTCTCTACCTCTATCGAACGAGTTGTATACATCTCCATCATCAGCGACCGCCTCATGCTGCCACTGCGAGCAATCCCCAAGTCGGCACTCGACTAGTCCAGGGATTTAGGGCGTACACGAATATGGAAACTCTGAAAACCTGAGTCGCGGAGCAGCGGAGTGCCTCTCGCTCATTTGGGATGAGTATGTTCGTTTCTACCAGCAAACAAAGGCGTTGTCGCAAGATGTTAGCCACCATATTTCCATGGCCGAGTACACCATCGATAAATGCAATAGGTATCTCTCCGATTTAGAATGTACAATAGCGAGCATGTATATATGGCAGTGATGGAGAGTTTGCGACCGCTGCAGGTCAATTTGTAGAAGCACGTCGGTGGGCTGAGATACTGGACGTTGGGACATATGTACAATGTCAGTGTGTTGATTGCAACATCTCATTCTTGATGTTGTGATATTATTCTACTCAGCGTTGGCTATTCATTACTTGGAAAAGACAAAAAGAATAACAAACAAGATTTGATAACAAGATATAGATAGATACAGGGTATCCGGCCTTTCTGGCCAAGAATTCTAGATTCTCTTGTTCGTTCTAGGGTAAATGAAGTGATTGTGAGCGGCCCATCTTGGAGCGAATGGGCTAATCAAAAGTAAGGTACGTTTCTAACGCCCCACTAGCACGTCAATCACGGCACGACGCGCAGACGCCGATGATAGCTTCAACACGCCTCAAACTAACAGCAATCAGTCGGACGTCATGGTCAAACTCAGCCTGATTCCTGGCCTCTCTCACGGGCCGTGACATTCCGTGTCAAGCACAAACAGCGGACAGGATTTCACGATAATGACGGTGGGCATCATCACGCGGCATGCTGCGGCAGATATCTAGTATCGGCAATCAGATACGCCATCCATTAGGCCTTCTCCTGAGCCTTGCGGAATGACCACAACATCCACTCCATTCTCTACAACTTGGCGCCAGGGACGAGCTGCTCATTGGCCCAGGCCAAACAAAGCAAAAGCCAGCTGATGAGTGTCTTCTCGTGATGGCAATCGCGGAGATTGATCCGACACGGCATTCCAGTCTCAGGGACACTGCGTAGGTGGCGGGGCATGATGTTGACCTTGCCCACTCAACAGTCCATCGACCTTTCGGTTGATCAGAACCAGGTACCTCATTACGCAGTCGACGCACAGAAGAGACCCTGATCTCATCTATAACCATGTATTTCGACACACAGTCTTGCCAGCCACGCGGGATACACAAGGTGGATGGGTGTAAGACCCTACAAGCCAATTGGAAGCAAGCACAAGCCAACGCGGGACGGGACGAGACTCCAAGCTTCTCTCAGCCACAGCTAACATTGAAGCCAAAGTCAAGCTCGACTGCAAAGCTCAATCCCACTTCTCTATCCTCTCTATCCTCTCTACCTTCCATCCCGTGGGAGACAAGACCATAGTCTATACGAACGAGTATCCGACACGAATCGATCCTTGCAGACCGAATGCACATTCGCGACAAGCGCCCATCGACAAACATCTCTCCCCATCCCAACTCCATCATGAAGCAGCTTCCCGATCGCAAACGACAAACGGATCACTCGGACGCAATGGCGCATTCACCACGGGAACACAGGAGTCAGGATGGCCTTTGTTATTGTTTGGCCTCTGTCGCATCTCAGAGTTAAATTGCCATTCCCTCCCATCCACTCGGCCTTTCTGTGCTTTCTTCGTTCCATGGCTCGACCTACGATGGAATCATCTGCTTCTCCCAGCAGCACCCGCCCAGACACGGGCCAAAGCTCTCGTTCATGGTCGGGATTTCGACCGTGGAATTTACCTCAACAATACTTGCAGAGAGATGATGGTAAGCCAAGGCCAACCTTTCTCTCCATGATCGAGTCTTGGGAACTTGCTGACCTTGAAGCTATCATAGACAACCGCCGTAACCAGTCTTCTCAGCCGACTTCCTCTGTCCGAAGAGGAGGTTCACCCTATGACCCGACAGCCAAAATGGCAAGTCCGTCTCGGAGACTTACCAGCGTCGGTTATACTCCTAGCCACACGAGACGAGGCTTGACACAACCGTCGCAGTTGTCGCGCAGAGCTGATAATGGTGAGTTTTGCTTTATACACTGGGCCGCACAACCCTCGCGCCACCAAGTCGCATTCTTGTTCTTGTATGAACTTCGACTGACTCGCGAATCATCAGAAGTCCCCTCGACGCCTCCGAGAAATGCAAATCTCCCGCCTATGACCTTGCGCGAATACGTTCGATACGCTGCGAGTAAGGTCGAACAGCGGTGGATCTACCAAACCCATGTTGCCACCAAGAAAAAACATCGCATCAAGAGAATCATGGAATGGACCATATCCAATGATGATCGTTACTGTGTCGAATTCAGAATGGAGTGGACTGACGGAATGTCTCCATCTTGGGAGCCAGAGGAGATCATCCAGGAGGATGCTCCGAAACTTGTCTACGCCTATTGGAAAAGGCAGGGTGGCCGGCAGGAAGCTACTGGGCTTGACAAGTGGCACGTCTTCAAGATCCACAAGCAGCGGAAGACGGACGACCCAGAGAAGCCCGAGTACCTCTGCCAGTGGATCGGATATCCTGCTGACGCAGTTGACATGAGATGGGAGCCGTTTGACAAGGTTGTCAACATTGCTCAAGCTGAGTTTGTCAAGTACCACATGCGTAAGGGTACATTGGAGGAGGAGGAGGATGATGATTAAGGTAATACTACAGCCCCGATGATGGCGTTTTGGTGGTTGGGCAGTTTGCGTCTTGGTCGAAGGCTGTCTACTTCGGGATGTGGTAATCGAGTATGGCGTTTGTTGTCTTCTCTGTTCATTCACTCGTTACGCCGTGGCTGTAAAGTATGGCTGGGGCCGGTGAAGATTGAAGATGGTACTTGGGTGGCTGTTTAGAGATTCTCTTTGAGCAATCAAGAAACGTAGGAATAGTACAGTAGTGAGCTCAAGACTTGTCCGTTGTTTGTTATACCATCCCATGCTCTCTGCTTCTCTCGTTCTCATTCAACTCCAATACCACCATCCCATTACTCTGCTGTGGACTTTACAGCGGCATCATGTAATCTCTTGGCACGTCCCGAACTTGCTATTCACATGCCTTTCTCAACATAGAGAGTCCTAATCAAGCTGGCTGCTGCGTCGGGAACAAGCCAACTTGATTCACATTGAGCTAATCGGAACTTTCCGTTATCATCATCATCACGGATCGCATTGCCTGCTTCACCGGCTGCAGCCACGTCTCATTGTGGTAACAACAGGGAAGATCGCCCAGGTCCGGGCCGTTCCTTGTCAACTCTTGACGTTCCACTTTTACTGCACCCTTTGGAGAGAAATGACTCTGATTCGTAGTTTATTCACGAGGATAATTTCTTTGGAACTTGGCGTTATCGCATCTCATCTTTTGCCAAGATCTACACACATCTTGGTGAGGAAATTTCCGCAGCTCCCATGCTTGTTCACAACAGTGGCTACAGCGGAATTCCTGCTCTTTTCCGGCTTATGATGGAGGGTAATACTGCCAAGGTTGATCCAGTTATCCACCCCTTACGGTCCTGATCGAGGAAACACTGCGTCAAGATGCATCGTATGTGTTGCAACCTTAGCCTGACGCGCATATCAGATCGTGCTAAAGAAAGAGTCCGGTCAAAGGTCCCTACTCTGTCTGAAACATGCATATTGCGAACAGAGATGATCAACAGTTGTTTCACCACATGTGCTTACGCAACATCATGCCAGCCAGCCATTACCTTGCATTCAGCTGCGGGACATAGTTCCCCTTGCCAGTGTATATAGAGCTTGCCTAGATCCCGTCTATCGTGCACCGTTGTCCTCTTTTACGACGTTTCTCCTTTGCAGACTACTTGCTCATCATGGGTTCACTCGTACTACCAGCCGTGGTGGCGGCTGCACTCCTCGTCTACTACTTCATTTCATCCCGAAGAAAGTCTGGACTCAACCTTCCACCCGGTCCAAAGCCTCTTCCAATTCTCGGCAACATATTCGACCTGCCACCTACCAGAACGGCCGAGTATAAGCACTGGATGAAGTTCAAGGATCTTTACGGTCCCATCAACTCTCTAAACGTACTTGGCACCACGCTTGTCATACTCAACGACCGAGATGCCGTGCATGAAATCATGGAGAAAAAGTCCACAAAGACATCGTCTCGACCATGGTTGCCTTTTGCACATAATCTGTGTGGATTCGGCGTCATGCTTCCCGCTCTGCCTTACGACTCAGCTTTCCGACATCATCGCAAGCTGATTCACCAACAGTTCGGCACCAAGTTAATAACCTCTCGGTTCCAGCACATTCAGGATTTGGAGTCACTTCGATTCATCATCAGAGTGATTGAGGACCCTGAGCGTCTGATGAAGCATATCAAAACGTGAGTTGGCAATGGAATGTACGCATGATATTGGCTAATAGTGAACTTGTAATAGGGAGGCGAGTGCTATTATCCTACGAATCGTCTATGGATATTGCATAGAGCCACACAAGCCCGACCCATTGGTCCATCTGATCGAAGTTATGATGATTAACTTCTCATACGCCTTTGTTCCTCTTTCTTGGGCTGTTGATATCGTTCCTAGCCTTGCCTATCTCCCAGATTGGATTCCGGGTATTTCATTCAAGAAAACTGCCAAAGAGTGGAGGCAAACTACCGACGATGCATTAGACATTCCTTACAATTTTGTCGTGAACCAAATCTCAGCTGGAACTAATCGTCCGTCTTACGTGGCCTCACATCTGGCATCTTCAAAGAATGAAGATGGTAACGACAAGTTAAGCCAAGAGGATATCGACGCTATCAAATCAACAGCCACCATCATGTATGGAGGGGGAGCCGACACGACTGTTTCGACCATCATGAGCTTCATTCTCGCAATTATCGTCTTCCCAGAGGTGCAGAAGAAGGCCCAGGCAGAGATTGATAGTGTTGTCGGAAGGGACAGATTGCCTGGTTTTGAGGATCAAGAACGTCTGCCGTATGTTAGTGCTGTGGCCAAGGAAGCACTTCGATGGATGCCAGTTCTTCCCATAACAACAAATCACGCGGCCAACGAAGAAGTCATTTACGCTGGATACAGAATTCCGAAAGGCGCATATCTTGTTCCCAATACCTGGTCCATCTTGCATAACCCAGAGATTTACCCGGATCCATCCGTCTTTGACCCAGAGAGGTTCATTGAGCCCCGGAACGAACCTGATCCTGCAAACTATGCTTTCGGCTATGGGCGTAGAATTTGTCCTGGACGATATCTGGCCGAAGATAGTGTATTTTTGACGCTGGCGCGATTATTGGCTGTGTTCAATATGAGCAAGGCGGTGGATGAGAATGGCAACGAGATTGACGTCGAGGTTGATAGTACGCCGGGACTTATTAACCATCCAGCTGATTTCGCCTATAGTATTACGCCGAGAAGTGACAAGCATGTTGAGCTTGTTCGAGATGCCGAGAAGGAACATCCGTGGGAGGAGAGTGATGCCTCTCTTTTGCAACAGGTGTGATGGTGTAATTATCCATTAGAAATCTGGACGCAGTTAATATTGAATGGTGCCTCTCTGGTTTATTTCTTTAAACGTGGTGTGCTCTGCTATTTCTTTATCGCTAAAGCGTCCAATGGGTTTGTGCTACCATTGATACCTTCAACGACTCAACCGAACTCATTATTTCGCACGGACAGAAAGAATTTAGTTTCGCGCAAAACTTTGACTATGGCTCAGAGTTAGCTTTCAAGTGTCGTTGGCTGGAGTGATTAACTGCATAAGAGAGTTAATGATCAACAACAATTGCCCTGCTTCCTTTGAAGAGTGAATCATATGAATAATTATGGAGCCGCTAACATCAGTGTTCAGGACAGCCAGCATATCACACCGAACACAGATGAGAAGGATGGTATAAGTGCACATGAGATCTCACCAGATGTTCCAGCTTATCATCCAACTGGCGACATCAAACCATCCATTACCTACAAAATGACTCTTCAAGACAGACAGCAGTTACACAACCACGAAACTACCAAGCCACCATTCTTTTCAAAATGTGCATCGTAGTCACCTATATTCTCCGCTGCCCAATGTGCGGCGATTGGAGAACCTTCAGTGCTCAGGAAACCCCTGTTACCAGTTGCGAAGCAGTCAAGGCCGGAAAGACTTGCGGCGGCTATGAGCCTCAGGACAAGCACGATGACCAAGTTTGTGGGCCTTGCCAGCAGGACAAGCTCATAGAAGAAGACAAGAACTACACTTATTCGAGTTCTAAGGCTGAAGAAAAGTAGTATTAGGTCTATGTTATTTCCCTGGCTGATAAAGTCTGGGGAGGGCAAGACGGTATTTCTAGAGGTTACTTGGCTAGATATCTTAGAGAATAGACAAGGCATACAAATCGAACAGGTTCTCAATCAAAATGATCATGAAGTCAGTGAACAAGCTATGATAATTGCACAATTAGAGCACACGAATAGGTAGGATTTACGTAGCAATATTTATGAGAATGATAGTAGTATATCTTAGGTAGATTCTGCTAACCTGACTAATATTTCTTTACCCTTATGGCCGAATCATTGCTTCACAAACCGATACTTCAAATAAGGTATCCAGTGCTTTGGCAGATCCACCTTCTGAGTAGTATAAGTACAGGGCGTAAAGACTGGCCAGGTGTGGTCCTCTGAGAAACCAGCTTCTGTAAAAGTCTTTTTCACATCCTTTCTGCAAGGGTACTTGAACTGAAGGTCAATCCAGCGATCGTAGGGAGCAGACCCAAATGCGAACTCCATCTTGTTTCCTCGGAGGGGGAATTTGAGAAAGTCGTTATCGAAAGCATCGAGAGCATTGGTAAGAGTCGTGAGCGAGCCTTGTAACTCCTTCTTGAGAAGAGATTGGATCTGGATGAACCCATCACGGACTTTGCGGGATGAAGCAGTTTTGGCGAGTTCCTTGTTGCTCTTCCAGCTTGGAGAGAGAAGAGCGTTGAGTTTGCTCAGAGCAGAACGAGCTCGGCTCTCATGCTTGGTAAGTTGGATAAGTGGACCGAGATTTCTCTTTATATCGAGTGAATACATGTTCAGTTCCGAAGTGACGGTGCCAAATCCATGCATGAGCCCGCGTAGAGTGTCCAGTTTCCCCATTTCGAGGAGATCATTCAGGTGCTGTGGAGCCAGGATATCCGGAGACAGATTGTAGGTAGCTTGGATGTTGCCGAGATAGTTTTGGAGGATATAATCTCTCTTTTCCTCTGCTGAGTTGCACGCAGCGGCGATATTTTGAAGATCTTTGATCGCTTTCAGGGCGTCAGAAACTTTGGGTAGTCAGTAATATTGACTTATGGGGTTAAAAGTTGAAGAAACCTACCGTTCTTAAGGTTCGTGGAAGCAGTCTTTCCAGTGCATGCATTCTTCGAACACACACTCTTTCTTATCGCCGAAACCTTGCTGGAGACAGTATTGGCGCGTGACTGAACGGTTGCTGATGCAGTCTTGACAGCGGCAATCCTTTTTCTATATGGCTCACTAAAGGTCTTTTCCCAGTCAGCCAGCATACTAGCAAGCTTGCCGTTCCTGATCTCGGTACCGCGGCCGATCCAGTCAGAGAACCATTTCATGATCTCTTGTATCTGTTCGTTGTTACAACTGTTTTCCTCGCAGAAAACAAGTAACTCAACCAGTCCGAGATAGCTTCTCGTACTAATCTATTAAAGATTTAGTCCTTGCTCAAATAGACCTGGAGACGAAACAAGACTGTACCTCTGGTGCTCTGAGAACTACCCAACCATCCTTGTTTGCGAGGTCTCTCGATAAGACAGTGTTCTTATTGTTTTTGATTTGAAAGCCTTTGTTCCTGAATTCCTAACCGCAGCTTTAGTAAGTGTTGATTGATAGTCAGGAAAATTAAACCAGGTAGTACTTACGTCTTCAATGCCGGTAGCGATGGCCAGAGGAATCCAGCCAACGCCTTTGAGCTTACCATCTACCCATACTGACTTTTCAGTCTTGATCTCTCGAATTGCGCGAGGGGCATCTATGCACCATGTGGGATAGCCCGTGACGAAATTATCATCCCCCATAGCATCTGTGATGAGGTCGCAAATATTCTTGTTGTTAGTTAATATCTGCACGCCGCAAGGGCTTGTGTCGAAACAGGTCGTGATAGGTTCTGAGCCATATGGGATCTTGTAGAAAGCGTCGCAACTATATGTTCCCTCTGTGGCCTTGCAAATGATATCGAGGTTCTGGCCTGGCCCAGCTAATGCTGGACACGCAAGAGCCCACGGAAGAAGCTGAAAATATGGGCGACGGCGCATGGTTAAAGATAAGAAGAGTCAAATGTGTGAACTAAAAGGGCGATGGATCCTCAGAGGGTAGCTCTCGATGTAATAAGGGATAATTCCCAAAGTCAACAGGGCGCATGACACACTTCAGCTGAATGCCGGGTTTATTAGTGGGATTCAGCCTTGACAACTTAGCATAGAGCCACAACTACCGATATTACTAAATACATTCCTTCAAGTGATATGGAGGCTTGCGATCGATGAAACAGGGTAGTTGATTTGTTGCCTGTTGCTTCTTCCAGCTAAGCTACTTTTTAACCTTATTTACTGACGCCACAGGTTGGTCCAGACTGTGGATTTTGACGCTATCGTCGGCTTTTTGAAGTTCCTTGCACTAAAGCTAACCCAGAAGCAGGGGCCTACGTTTCCAAGACGGTTGAATCTGCCTTGACTAGTTCATATTCTGTCGTTCTTTCTTTGGTCAAAGACACACGTGGTACACATAAAGTGCAGGGCTGAGACCAAAGCTGAGATAACTAGCTGGATTACAGCTGGATTGATCATGCCGCGAACTGAGTGGGAGAGTACGAGCGGGTCACGATGCTAGACATGGGGAAACGATAGGTCCATCGTTGATTGGAGGCGGCTACAGAAGATCTCCGACACGTATGAAGGCGTATCTGATGCATCGAGATGAAAGCCGCAATCTTGTATCACAAGTTGGACACGCTGTCTTCAACGAATCTGGCTGGCTTCCGTAGCTCAGTTGGTTAGAGCGTCGTACTAATACTTCAATCTGAGTGTCGGTGATGCGAAGGTCTCAGGTTCAAGCCCTGGCGGGAGCATTCCCAGTGCCATCCAGATTCTTTTTTTGTGCATCTGTTCCTTGCCACGAAGCCATATTTTGCTATTGATAGTTTGCATGTAACGCATCTATTTTTGGCTACCGGAACGGCAGCGTTAAAAACTGACTTTCAAAGCAAGTAAACGCATATTTGTCAACGACATCAGATTGTTCCTGAAGAGATCAATGTACCAAACGCGTACCAAAGCAAAGTGAAAGATGGTAAGCAGATAAAAAGCCAAGTGAAGAGAAATACTGAGTAAGTGATGGGAGCCTATTTTAAAATGTCGTTTGCTAATCAACCCTCGTTACAATTCTTATTGATTGGATAGCAGATATCTTTGTGGTGTTTCTTTCAAGAGAGAAAGATAATACGGAATGGAGCATATGCAATAGAACAATGGCACTGAAATCAACGAGAGTACTTGAAGTGGTAACACCGACGATAGCTACCGCAAGAAAACGCATGCGTGTTGCGAATAGCATAACAGAAGTTTCATCACGGAATGTCAATGCGAACTGTGCAAAGACAGAAGCAGCACTTCTCAGGCCGAGCTAAAACAATGCGAAGACTTGTTCAAAGACTGGGAGAGTCTTATGGACAAAGAAGCCGGTACCTTCGATTTCGCGAAAACCAATCTACTATTCAAGAGCCTTGAGAAGACCTACCGTGGAAGAAGGCGCCAACAAGATTCGACTGGAACTTTTGAAATTCCATGTAGAGCCGGGCGATCGCTATAAAGCGATTGGCAAACTGGAAGATGCTGTCAAGATGATGGTCAAGGCGCTTGAGGCACAGGGCTTTGTCATTATTGCTTGTCCGCCCGACAAAGTCACCAAAGGACCTCGGTTGGAGGTAAAGGAATGGGGTGTAGCAGATAGGGCTAATCCTTGGATCTTTCTAAGACTCATGGACATCTACCAGCATTTGGCTCCCGAGCTTTGCCAGACTGCTAAACATTGGCCGAGTTGTCTTATTGTATGATCGCGGGAGAAAAGGAGTCGTTTATTGAATCCTTGGGGTAATGGTTGTAATGATTTCAACTGTCATGCTATGTCATGGTTGCTTTCTCGTAGAAAACAGATTAGTGTAGCTTTCTCTAGCTAGCAAAAGAAATCCTAGACCTGTATGAATTGACTTTGTGATCTTATGTTCATGATCTTGCAGGCAACAGTGAGCCACAACGGGAAAGGTTAGAAACAGGCAGAAGGATCCTGTTTCTCGCAGAATGTCTTGTAGTGTTGTATGATGGAAAGTAACCCGGTTATCACCCAACGGTCAAGCGCATGCTGACCAACAAGACATTCATGGGTGTAGCCCGGAGCACAAGGTTCAACCAACAGTATCAACTCAACCAATCATGCTAGGATATCTGTTTGTAGTATCAGAAAATGCGAAAGCTCAGACTGGCCGTTGGTTTCCCCTCTCAACATAAGGCAGCGTAATAGTGCATCCCGCTCACAACGAACTCTCCCCCTTGGAATACACCTTTGCCATGCCTTCTATCCAAGCGCATATTTCCACTTCATCACCTGTACTAGATTTGATATCTACGGGCCCCTTCATTCTAACCATTGATCTTTCTCTAGAGCATAATTGCGCGCTCACCTTCCCAAACTCTGCCTCATTCCTCTTCGATGGCTCAATCTTGAACAAAGGCGGCCTTACTTTTATAGACATAGCGACCGGCGTTGATGTTCGTCGAAGCCATCTGTATCTTTGTGGCTGGGACAACGATGGGGCTTTGCACAAGGAGAACGAGAAAAGCTTCACCACTCACTGTCCTGGACAAAAACACACCATAACTGCGCAACTGACTCGCCTCGAGGCCACAGTGCAAGGCTCCGTCGAGCTCCCTCCCATCTGGAACTCTCAAGAATATATAGAGGCATTGGGAAAGCTCCCCAAAGTTTGGAAATGGAGTCACACACGCAAGCTTGACAATGGGAAGACATATAGAGTAGGAATTGACCAGGATGCTTCCATCAAGCAATGGCTAGAGGGCAGCAAGGAGGAACTCCTGTCTAAATCCTTGGCTGGTAGGAGTGAAGATAGTATGAGAAGGGAGCTTATTCACTTTCACGTTGCCCAGCCGGCTTGCTTAACTGTGCAGAGACCTGATACGGATGGTAGCTTGGACTGGTCTTAGCTTAGCAAACGATATTCTATCTGTACAGGCGGGCTCACATATCGTCAACGTATGCAATGCATCAATTTGCATGGAACAATAAACATCAGCGAGCGAGAATCCATTATAATCCGCACCATCGCTTATTAGCAAGGTTCTAGTTATAGAAGTAGAAGATATGTTAAGTCACCATCAGCACATCAAGGAGCCGGGGCTTCAACTGGTGGCTGTTGAGGCCGGCCTCCAGTCTCTACAAGCGATACATCGTCAATTCCAAAGTCAATAGTGACGGGGGTTTCATTCGAGCACACAAGCTTCAGATCCAAAACGTGGTAGTTGCCGTCAAACTCCAAGTCGACGGTATAAGTCTGGTATCGGTCGACGACAAAGTTGGTACCCGTAATCGGCCAAGATTTGACCACCTGACTGTTGATCAAGGCATTGATCTGGCAAGTGGAACCGCCAAAGTGGTAGACACCGAAAACAGCTCCTGAGAAGGAGAGACGGTATAGCCTGCTGGTGTCGAGGCCGTCAAGAGTCTGGTTGAGATTATAACCGCCGTATACTTTTTGGTTCACGATACTGAAGCGACTGATCTTGTTAGTCTTATGTTGGGAATGTTAGTGTTGAAATGAGCTTACGCGTAGTAGCTACCGGACGCAGCCCTGGAGGCGTCCTTGACAATATATGTGGTTCTTTGCTCCCAAGCCGAGGCATTGTCAACATCTTCGAAATCGCCGTTCTCAATTGCGTTAGTGATGATGACTTCCTCCTCCTGGGTGGTGGTCGCAGCTTCAGTGGTGGTCGTAGTCGTGTCGATTGTGGTCGGGGCAGCAGTTGTGGTGTCTTCGACAGTCGTGGTCGTCATGAACGTGGTAGGAGTCTCAGTCTCAGACAACGTCAAGTAAGACGTAAACTCAGCAGTCGAGGCCTCGGTTGAAGTAGCGAATGAGGTTTCGGTGGCGGACGAAGTCTCAATAGGAACTGAGGTCTCAGTCGTGGTGACAGCGGTCGTCGGTCGGTCAGGTCGGCACAAAGGACGAGCACTGACCAAAGCGGCACCGACAACGGTACAAAGAGGAGCCCAGCGCATATTGGCAAATGTTAACGAGTGTATAGGTTAAAGAGCATAAGAGTGAATGAGTGTAGAATGACCAAGACTGAACGCGAAGAGTGACAGGAAAAGAGAGAAACATTCAAAACCGGGAAGTAGTGTATTAAAGCGGGAAACAAACTATAACCCATGCTCGTTTTCTTCCTTGCTTACAAGCTATCACCAACAGATTCACTGCTAAGTTGATAGCTTCTTGCGAATCGATCACCAAATTTGGATTGTTATCGCCGTCAGCTGGGCGCTAGCCAATAGTCCCGGCGCCAAGATCAATAGTTTCGAGATAGACTATGGCTTAACCGTTGTCAGAAGTCGCTCAGGCGTAGGTAAATTGTGATAGGATCAAGCTAGTGAGAAACTGCAGCTCGCGATGCCAAAATCAGACTAGAATTTCCAGATCAGAACGCCACCTTCGCAATGGGAAATTACCATCAAACATGCTTTCTTTTCAAGCTGGAAAATTTGGTCCTGGGGTTAGGGGTTAGGAGGATAGGCAAGGATACAGCATACTTTGACTTTCTTTTCAACTTACCTATCTACCTATCAGTGACTCAATTATACTCAGTTAAATTTTTGTTGCATCAGTGCCTTTGTAATACATAAAGCAATGAGGAAACCGCTTTCGCGACCCATTGTCTGGGTGGGAGTGGTATTTGTCTTGTTCTACCTCTACAGGTCCCGCTCAACACAACCTCAACAGCCAAGCCAGAGCGTCTTTATCAATCGCGATGATAAAGATCCAAGAGCAGCTGCCATCAAAGAAGTGTTCCGCTTCTCATGGAACAGCTATGAGAAACATGCTTTCCCCCACGACACGTTGCGCCCAGTTGAACAATCATACGAGGATGACCGGTAAGTCTATCGTCTGGTATCTCTCTTCATAATAACTATGAGACTTACACGAGACAGCAACGGGTGGGGCGCAACGGCCGTTGATGGTCTCAGCACGGCCATCATAATGAACGAGGCTGAGATTGTTACCAAGATCTTGCAACATATTGCCAAGACAGATTTTACAAAAACCGCCATAGACGATCAGCCTATCTCCCTGTTTGAAACCACCATTCGATATCTTGGCGGTTTGATTTCAGGTGCGTAGCTTTCTATGCATATGTTCTTTTCAACTGACCATTCAATAGCCTACGATTTGCTCTCTGGTCCATTCAAACATCTTGTCAAAGACAAGAGCCTAAAAGATACGCTCTTAGTGAAAGCCCAATCGCTCGCTGATAGTCTCAGCATCGCTTTCGACACGCCAAGCGGTGTACCAGATGATGAACTCGTCTTCAACCCTGTCCCTCAAAGACTTGGCAATCCCGATAACTCTATCACATGCACTGGCACGCTCGTCTTAGAGTGGACTAGACTCAGTGATTTGACTGGAAACACAACGTATGGAGCTCTTGCACAGAGGGGTCAAGCGCATCTCCTTAACCCCAAGCCTGAAGGGTTCAGGCTACCTGGACTGGTGGGCTCATACGTGCGGCTGACAGACGGCGAGTTTGAAGATTACCAAGCTGGTTGGGGCGGTGGATCTGACAGTTACTACGAGTATCTCATCAAAATGTTCGCGTACGACCCCGTCGAGTTTGTCGAGTATGGCACGAGCTGGATATCAGCTGCTGAATCATCGATGCAATACCTGGCATCTCACCCGACAAGCCGGCCAGAGTTGACATTTTTGGGAGAGTTTCGCGGAAACTCGACTGTTCCTATGTCCAGCCACTGTAAGTTTGTTTCCAATAGGCGCGATCTTCTTGAGCTCATCTTCTAACCAATTGTGATTCAACAGTGGCCAGCGTTTGCGGTGGCTCATTCATATATGGCGGCTTACTTCTTCAAAACCAAACCCTCATTGACTTCGGTCTCGAGCTCGCCAAGTCTTACTACGAAGTCTATCGCCAGAGTCCTTCGGGAATTGGTCCTGAAACATTCCGCTGGGTCGACGACCATCAACCTCACACCAAACCAGCCACCAACAGAAAACCACGGCGTAAGTGGCAGTCCTTCTATGAGACAAGCGGATATTGGCCTACAAACGGCGAATACATTCTTCGACCAGAGACGATAGAAAGTCTCTATTATGCATATCGCGCTACAGGCGATGAAACGTGGAGGATATGGGCATGGGAGGCTTTTCAAGCAGTGAATGAAATGACTCGGGTAGAAGGGGGATATTCAGGACTTCGTGATATCATGACCAAGGAGAAGCAAGGTAAAGACAGGGTAGACAAGATGGAGAGTTTTTGGCTTGCTGAGACACTCAAGTACCTGTATCTGATATTTTCAGACGATGCGGAGTATCAGATGAGGAGCGACGGGAAGATGACCTATGTGCTTAACACTGAGGCACATCCGTTCAAGATACGAAATTATTAATTTTAGCATAATACGAATATTCATTTTCAAAGATAGGAAGGCTACCGACTTGGTGGATGTTAAAACTATGGCAACTGTAACTATTTGAACTGTTAAACAATCTAGCTACTCAGGGTTTCGAAGATTCGTTTAAGATAAAGGTCAAACATACATCTTTGCAGAGAAAGTGAAAGTCTAAGTGAGACCTGCTATGATCAGTCTGGCTTTGGACGTCGAGGTGCGGGACCTACCTTCTGGATCAGATCTCTTAAAGTTACCTAAATGGGCCTGGAGTTCCCTGAAATCTTATCATTATGCTTACTGATGATTCAGGATCCCCTCAAATGAGTTTAGATCAGGAAGATGGAAAAGATTTTGTAGTAATTGCTGTGATATGAACGGTCGAGATGACGCCTGAGTCAAAGTCGACCAATCGCTCATCTCTTGTAGATTCCTTTTTGGGACAAGCTTCAAGCAGGAGAATGAGTTCCAGTATGTGATTGGTCCTTGATCATCGCGTAGCTAGTGACTCCCCCACCTCAAGTCAAGTGGGAACACATTCGGGGTCTGATAAGAGAAACGAGTGGGAGTCAGTGTCGATATAAACCCGTCACTTGTCCCAGAAATGTCTGGATCTCCAGCATCTACCTCAACAGCAAAATGGCTCTATTGTCGACCCCCATACTTGTAGGAGCAGCTTTGCTCCTTTGTCTGGTCTTCATAACCACATGTTTGCGTTCTCCACTGGCATCACTACCTGGGCCCCGGCTAAGTCTTTGGACGTCTTGGCAGTTGAGATCTCACGAATTGCGTGGCAAGCGTACCCAATATGTTCATAAGCTGCACCAAAGATACGGCAATGCAGTTCGCGTGGCCCCAAACGAGGTTGTCTTTTCGTCACTCGACGCAATGAAGGAGATATACTTATCCAAAGGAAGTGGTTTTGACAAAACAAGCTTCTATGACCTGTTTTCTCAGTTTGGACTCAAGTGAGTTATCTCACTAACTATGAGATAATTGAACTAACTCAAGAGTAGAACAATGTTTTCAACACTGCTCAAGGGACCAGTAAGTGTTAAAGCTCTTTACCCGAGAAAGAACCCCTGACACTCCCCAGCACAGTCAAAGGAGAAGGATAATTGCAGATCGCTACGCCAATTCCAATGTCATTCGCGAAGCTTCCCTCCACGGTATTCAACAGAGATCGCAAAACTTTATCACTAGGTGCAATGAGGCTCCAAAGCAGGAGCTTGATATATACGTATGTATTCGTGAATGTTCCCGAGAGCATAATCTCATACAAAGCAGATGTTCCTTCACTGTTACGCTTTTGACTGCGTCACGCATCACTTGTTCCACCCTCACGGAAGCGACTCGATTCTTAAGGCTGCGGACGAGGAGACTCTACGAGAGGCTGTATTCGACAACAGCCTCGTTCGTAAGTTGTAATTAATAGAAACCTGTACATCGCTAACACACATTCATAGGACGACTACTCAACTATTATAACCCTACTTTCGGCAGCTTTGCTGGAAAGCTCGGCCTCTTTGGCAAGTCTCGAGGCATCCCTCGATCTCAAGAACTCGTCCTCAACGGGGTTAAAAAGGGAGGTGCGGCTGATTTTACGCTTGTGAGTCGAATGCAAGACGAAAAGTTTGGCATGAGTGCTCTTGATATCGCATCTGAATGCATGGACCACATGCTAGCTGGTATCGAAACAACCGGCGATGCCTTGTGTTTTCTCATGTGGCAGATTTCGCAGCCAGGATACGGAGCCATTCAAGAACGCCTTAGGAATGAGTTTAGAGAGAATAAAGGTGTTTCCTTTGAACAGCTTGAGTATCTCGAAGCTGTCGTAAAGGAAGGCCTAAGAGTATTTCCGTCGATTCCTATGAGCTTACCGAGATGTGTACCCGAGGGCGGCGCATACATCGATGGTTACTGGTTCCCTGGCGGAACCATTGTGAGCTGTCAACCATACTCCATGCATCGAATGGACGAGGAAGTGTTTCCGCTTCCGGATAAATTCAGGCCTGAGAGATGGTTAGAGGAGAAGGGCTCAGCAGAGAGAAACCGGCTATTCTTTGCATTTTCTAACGGAGGAAGAGCATGTATTGGAAGACAGTAAGTATCTGGGAACGGCAAATTTTGGGAACTCTGGCTGACCTGTCTGCAGCCTGGCAATTGTCGAGATGAAGACTTTGTTGCGGGATATCTACTCAAGGTACAGGACTACGCCTGCAGACGGGATGAATTTCGATATGAGTATGGATGATCAGATATTTACGTCTCGCCCTAAAGATCAGAAATGTATCTTGAAGTTCACTGAATGGGATTGAGAGTCAAATATTTGTCAAATGAAAGGGTCATGACTCTACTCGGCAGTGGGATGTTACTTTACTCTAATGCATGCCGCAACCCTTAAGCAGTAAATACACGTGATTTCAAATAAAGTTTGATGTCTCACGGTTCTCCTATATAGTGAATTTGGGCTAAGTCAAGCCCAACTCGAGCTGGAAACATGATCTAATTGAGGTGTGTGGGGGATTGACTATGGACTATTGTCCGCCAATCATAAGCTGTGCACTAAATTAGCCCTATTCATATGGCGGTTTGCGGAGAAGTTCTCAAGTTCCTGAATCTGTCAGCTTCAACTCAACCTCTCTCCCAGTCGTTGCAATGGATATTCCACCTCCTGCGACGAGTAAAACACCGACCATAAATACACGATCTAGAGGGGGCTGTGTGCGATGTCGACGAAGAAGACAAAAGTGTGATCAGAGCAAACCTTTTTGTGACAGATGTGTTGAAGCAGGGAGTCCATGTGAGTATAAGGTCAAGCTGAGCTGGGGTGGCAGATCGTTTGGCAAGTCTACCTTTGGCAAGTGTTTCAAAGATATACAGAGACTAGGTATTTTACTCAGTCTGTATAGCTTGATCAGCATGTACTCACAGATTGCCAGATAATACAACGGATGGTAACGGATTCATATACTGTATACCTCATCACTCAACAGATGAGAATACAGCACCGCCTACGGTATCACTCATGCAATCATTCGAACCACCTCTCAGACATGAAACACCACAACTGCCTGCCCACAGCGAGGTCCTAGAGAAGGCCACAAGCGCTCAACATACGCCAATGGCAGGATCTGGATTTATATCAATAGACCATGATATGTCTCTGATGTCACAAACCCAAGCTCTGGAACTCCCGCGCTCAAATGCTCTTCCACGACCTCAGGGCCAAGTTCCCTTTCTTCCACCAATGGCGCGATTTCTATTCCAATTCTATGTTTCAGAGACAATGAGACTTACGGTTCCAAGCAGCTACGCCAAAACGGAGATCTGCCGATTTCTTGTCCCAATGTCTTTCCAGGAGCCGAGCTTACTCTATGCCCTGATGGCATTCGCTGCTGTGCACCTAGAAGCTATCGGAAAGCTACCTGATAACTCACGGCGGTTGATCGATAGTCTACACTGGACTAGTATCAGGCATCTTCGAAAACTGCTGGACGAGCCTGATTCAGTATCGCAAGCTGTAGCATTAGCTACTACGAGAACTCTTTGTCAAGTGCAAATATACGGCGGAACATCACTATGGCGTGTACACCTCGAAGGAGCACGAGCGATACTTGAATCGTCACAAACCAAAAGCGAGTTCGCTAAAGATAAATCTCATCATTCTATCAACCCCGAATTTTTGTCAAGCTGGTTCAATAACGCAGAAGCATTGGCTGCGCTGAGTCCAACCGGGCCGTTCAGTGACAAGCTGAGAGTCAATTACCAATTAGACTCTGGAGTCTTCTTTGATATCTTCGGAGGAGCCATGTCAGATCTTCCAGCTCTATTCAAAGCAGTCGGAGCTTTGGTCAGAGAGAGCCGCATGCGAAGTTCGCGAAGTTCTGATTCCTCAGAGAGTACAGCTTCTTCTCATATTGACGGCGAAGCCGAGGCCCTTATGCAAGAGATCTATTCAAGACTAAATCGCGATATGATTGAAAATCTCGTTCTCAAGCCGGAAATGGTCTCATCGCTTTCGAAAAACGATATTCATAACTATGCCTTGAGCAACGCTGGATTTCTCAATACTGCTCTCTTACACATCTACTGCGGTGTGAAGTCGCTTTCCCTCATCGATTTTGAAGTCCAGCTATGCGTTAATCAGATCATTCGGTGCACTGAAGATATGTCGTGCGATTCTGGATTGTCTCCAAGAGTTTTGCTGGTTGCTCCTTTGTTCACCGCAGGGCTTTGTGCAACCGGCCCTGCTAGAAATAGCATCAAATCTGCATTGGAAGATATAGGGAAATGGATGAAAACTCCTCATTTGTCCAAAACATTGGCTCTGTTGGAACGAGTTTGGCTGCAGTTCCCCGATGGATCCCAAAATGCTTGGGCGTGGGAGTACTTTGGTGAGCTGTGGATGACTCTCCTTTCTTTCAAAATAAACTAACAATTTCTGCAGAGACACTCAAGTTTGACTTTCTTCCATACTAGTATTAAAACGTGGTATTGATAGAAACCTTTGGTAATTGCCAGCAACTGATCCTCAAGCTTTATACCCCTAAGCCTGCGCGATAATCGGATTACAGTCCACTCTTTCCCCAGCGTTATCCAATATGTGGCCTGGTATTACTGGGAATCTCGAACCAGACTAAAATGGTATAGGAAGTCAGATCGAGGCTGCTCCAGAAAGGGACCCTTTGAGAACGAATAAGAGATCTTGATCTACAGTTTGCGCCACTTGAATTATCTCCCGGATAGCCCCAAAAAGCGGGATAACCCACAATGAGGTGATGATCCTGTGTTTGTGACACTAGCCGAACCCAATCCCACTCCTTATCTGGCTATCTATGCACACACGCGGTTACACGGCACATGGCACAGAGAAGATGACACATTAAATGCCTCGTACTCAGAGTCTTTGGTATATTACTTCACCATCTTTCCTAAACAGTTTACAGTCGCTCCTTCATATATGTTCCTTCGACAATGGCACCATCATCAGATCCGGAGTTGGCGCAGCGCACAAGGTCTGAGGATTTACATGACGAAACGAAACAAGACGTGAGCGCAGGCATTGTTCTCCCCGCTCTCGTGGAGGGGGACACACCTACGACGACAAAGTTGGAAATCTACTCGTGGTATAGCTACTACATCGGCTCCAATGGACTCGCCTTGTTCAACTTTGGCCCGACTGCCTTCCAAAACTTACTCGATCAGGCGGCACCTGATACAGGACTCTTGTTATTTGCCGGTCGCCAAAGAGATATCAACAGTATTGTTCTACTCGCCAACGGCATATCGTTCGCACTGCAGGCCGTTATTTTTCTCGTCATCGGAGCCTATGCCGACTTTGGAACCGGACGGCGCTGGATTTTGTTGGTCTGGTCTATTATCGCATATGGAATTGGCTTTGGCTGGTTGGGCGTTCACGATCCGAGCAAGTGGCAGACAGCAACAGGCTTGTATATCGTTGGCCTGATCGCATACCAGATGACACTTACCTACTGGACAGCCGCATTTCCTTCTCTGGCTAGGAACACGCCGCAGCTCAAAGAAGCCGCGTTGCAGTATGGAGCTGGGGAAATCACACAGCAGGAGATGGATCACAAGGATGAGATTGAAAGGAGCAGACTCAGCAATGTCGCCTTCTACATTCAGTCTGTCGGTGAGGTTGTCATCCTGGCCATCATCGTGGGCATCATGTTTGGCGTCAAAGTTGACAAGAGCGCGGAAAGCAACAACTGGGGACTCTCGGTGCTGATTGCTTTTGCTACCGCTTGCTGGCTTGTTCTCTCGATACCTTGGTTCATATTCGAAAAGAAGCGTCCAGGAATGAAAGTCCCGGATCACTTGAATATGATCACAGTCGGACTCTGGCAGCTTTGGGAGGCCCTTACGCAGATCTGGCACTTGAAGCAAAGCTTGATTTACCTGGTAGGATATTTCCTTCTGGGCGACTCGCTTAATACGACAGTTACTGTCATCGCCACGTTACAGAATCAGGTTGTCAGCTACGAGACTCTGACATTGACTTACCTGCTCATTGTCGGTATTGTCGCTCAAGCCATCGGTATTGGTGCTTTCTGGCTTATTCAGAAAAGATTTAATCTGAGTGCCAAGGCCATGTTCAACGCCGTGATGGTCTCCATCATTCTCTTGGACGGCTGGGGAATGATTGGAAATTGGACCGACAAATTTGGATTCAAGAATGTGTGGGAGATCTGGCTGTACCAGGCCTTCTACGGACTTCTAGTTTGCCCTTGGTACAGTTACTCACAGATCATGATTAGTTCCGTCACACCCAGAGGGCACGAGTTTCTTTTCTTCTCTCTGTTCAATATCATTGGCAAATCGTCAAGCTTCATCGGACCCTTTATCAGCAGTGCTATCATCGACGCTTCCCCGGGTGGAAACAATAATAGTGCTCCTTTTTACTTCCTGTTCGCTTTAAGCATCGTCAGTGCTATCGGTATCTGGGCATTTCTCGACTTGGAGAAGAGTGCACGGGAACAGGAGGCTTTTATCGTACAAGAAAAGATCCGCATGGGAGAAGAGACGGACAATAGTAAGACGTAGGAGAGGGTGCTATTCTTGATATCACGTTATAGTCGAGATCTAAAACTGCTCGTTTCCTCTCCCTTGATTATCAGGTATCTGTCCGCCAAACCATTCCTTACTTCTTGGTGTTGTCGCGATTGTTGAGGTAGCTGTCGTGTTTAATGAAGCCGTCGAGAATTGCATTTCCATCAATAGCGTCCGGATCCACTGAAGCCTGTTTAGCCATGGATGAGAGTAAAGATTCTTCTGTTAGACACGTACTGCTCAGCACATGTTGACCCGCTATTTAATAGAATTCGGACTGGTACTGTCTCAACGAATCTACTTTAAGCTACCACCATGATATAGTGCTATCAACTGTCTGTTCACTCCAGCTGCTATCTTTAGCCCTATAAGTCAAGACGAGTTTGTGTCTTGATTGAAATTTGAAGGCTCTCATGAGAGTTCAATAGCCTTTGTGGTAATCGTCAATACCAGCCTAACGAGCAGCCCAGAAGCAGACCGTCGCTGTCGTGTCCAGACCGGGATTCTAGGACTCACTCAGTGGGGAGAATCTTCAACAATTGGTCGCGTGGCCCAATGGCAAGGCGTCTGACTACGAATCAGAAGATTCTGGGTTCGATCCCCAGCGTGATCATCGTTTTTGACTATTGACATCTCATTTGAATTGTCGATCTTTATTTATTCTTTTATTTTTTCCATTTTTCTCATGACGAGACGGGCCATATCTGCAAACCTATATATAGTACACTCTGGAGATCCATTGATAGAAGGCAACTCCTTTAGGATAGGAGAAACTGCTCAACCCTCCCCTCAATTCATTGCTACCGTACAAGCGCTACTTGCATTTTCTTTAACCGTCTCCTCTCAAATGCCTTTGTGACATTCCAGTTGCTGATTACCATGACAAGAACAAACACAAAGATCAATAGTGCTCCCATGAGCGGCACGATCAATGCAAATACCGTAAGACCATAGCTCACGTCCTGAAAGGTCTGGCTCTCAACTAATCGATCAACTCCCAAACCAACTTGCATCGCGGTGAGGGCTATCACGACATAACCGAGAATACCTGCCAGCACCGAAAAGTTGTCGCGAATGAGATCTCCATAGACTGTGTGAGAGGCAACTCTGGAGTAGCCTCGCAACAAGAAGCCCTTGCGAAAGGCGTAGATCTTGTTTAACCTGCTCAATCGGAGCTCTCCATACCAGTATCGCGGGTTCACGCGATCATAACGGTGATTCTCGAGAATTTGTGCTGCCAAAGCCTTCCACCCATCCCATGTCACCTCATCTGGGAGCAGACCGCAGTCTTGGGCGATGCGAAAGTCGCTCTTATAGGCGATGAGCGCAGCGTACGAAAAGAGAAATCCACGTGCAGAGGCGTCAATGTTGCCTTGTGCTACGTCAAGATGTGCTGTATCGCTGATGTAGGTTGTCCAGAAATCCGGGTCGAGGAGGTAAGCGGGCATGGGTTTGAGATAAATACGATTTCTCCACCAAATCATGTGAAGTTCTGAATGCTCGCTGATAACGATGTCGCGAGACAAAAGGCGCTGGTGATGAAGTGGCCGGGGCGGCATGGGACGACCACACATCCAAAGCCATTCCTGCACATCGTTGAGGCGCGATACCGAGAGTTCCCTCTCTAGAAAGTTGGGGTCCGACTTTGGTACGACAATGTCATCGTTGAAACGGTTGGTTGCTGGTAAAAGATCGCTAAAGTCTCCTTTCAACTGGGGCTTATCGATGAGAAAGTCCTTTTCAAGAACCCGAACAGTGAAAGGCGGAGGTGGAATTGCCATGTTGCTTGCAGTTTGATGTTGAAGGAGGATGAACAGAGAGGATGAAGCTTTAGTGCTTACTGTAGTACAATGATAGGCACTGCTCTCACAGGCTCGCTTAGGACGAAGGTTGAAATTGAACCGGGTTTATTAATATTACCAAGCAAGGGGTCATAAGGCTGGCTCGCCTTCTGGCGGTTGCGATCAATATGATTGGACTATTTATGGTCTGATAAATCCAAGAGTTACACTCGGTTAAAAAAGAAAGTCCGCTGACCATCCACTTGCTTTTATTAGAAGCACTTCTCGTCACATCCGACAGCTGTCGTTGGTCAGGGATTCTCAGAGTTTCTTTTTTAGACTGAAGGTGAAACGGAGAAAAAGTTCCCCGATTTTTATCCAAAACGCAGCCCGTGACCTTGGAAAACTGAGAGTAAGACACGTGAGTTCTACCTCCTGCCGCAGCAAAAGAAAAAGAGCTGCCAAAGCCTAGACACTCTTTGGGGTAGATAGGTCAAAATGTCACTTCGACGATCAGGGACACGGCGAGCTCCAGCTGCAGCTGGGGCTGCTGTTCCGAGGCAAAAGAAGGGCTATGAGAATGTTAAGCAGGGACTGGAGCAGCTTTACCCTGACCCAGCTTCCGATAGGAAAACGGACATGGAGTAAGTATCGCGTATTACCGACCTTGAAGCTTACGGCCAGTTGACCCACAAACAGTATCGTCTTTGTGCCTGGACTAGGAGCGCACCCATTGTTGAGCTTCAAGTCTTCCAGAGGCGATTTCAACTGGGCTAGCGATAAAGACGGTATATGTCGCGATTTTCCAAATGCCCGTGTTCTACTCTATCATTGCGAGTCTTCGTGGACTGGCACAATCAAAGTGAAGCAGTTTCTTGGGAATCTGTCTCAGACGTTGCTTGATGGACTGAAGTCAAAAAGAGAGGTATAAATTTCCTTCAAGTGTTTTGCGGACCATATCTAATAATTGTCCTAGGAGATGATCTTTCCTAGACCCATAACACTCATAGGGCATAGCATGGGAGGACTTGTCATTGCCAAGGTATTTTCCCTTCAACTTATAAATCTCATCGAACGCCAATTATACTCACACGAATGCAGGCTATTTGCATCGCTGCAACACGTCAAGATCTTTACCCAGGCATGTTTGAAGACATTGCCGGATGTGCATTCTTCGGAACTCCATTCCATGGCGCTGAAGCTGCTTCCATGGCATGCATGCTTTCCACGGTGGGCGAGAAGCTCGGCCAAGCGACGACGTCTAAACTTCTTGAGCTCATGAGGCCTGACGATGAAGGCTTGAACGAGCTCAGGAAGGAGTTCATCCGCTTAGTAGTCAAGACAAGCCCCAAGATAGAGCTTTGTGGCTTTTGGGAAGAACAACCGACGACAATCAAGGATTTGTCAGGCATGCCAGAGTTTCTGACGTTGCTGAATATTCCCATTCCCAAGAAATATGCAAATTTTGTCACCAGAGAATCCGCCATCCTGGACGGCGTGATGGAGACGATGGGCTTGGCAGCCAACCATCGAGACTTAGTCAAGTTCGAAAGCTCCAAGGACGAGCGGTATGCGTTGGTGCGGAGTCGTTTGAAGCAGGTGATACATGGCTCGCATCTGAGAGTCAAGAATCGACACAACGCCACACGACATGTCGACCAAACTTCGGTCAATGCGGCCCTGAGAACGCTCGAGGGTGCCCAAGTGCAGAACAAGAGGGACAGCATCGCCCAGGCTACTTCCATCTCGCCATGGTTTCCCAAAGAGCCCGAATTCTTGAGCTGGCTGGCCAAGCCCGATGGAATCCAAGACGCCTCGCTTGTCAAGAAGGGGGATTGCCTGTGGATTCGCGGTCGTGATGGTCGCGGCAAAACCAGCGCCGCCTTGTCTGCAGTCAAGGAGATTGAAGATATGATCGCAAACGACGACGAAGATGAGAAGGAAGATGACAGAGGAGAAATAACATACGGGGAATCATCACAAATTCTTCTCGCATATTTCTTTTGCGACAAGACCCCTGACCATGCCTCAGCCGAAGGACTGCTCAAGTCTCTTGTCCATCAACTTATCTTCAAGCAACCACTAGTTGCAGTGCATACGAAATTCCTGCTCCGGAAAAAAGGAAGAGAAGCGCAGCCTCCGCTGACGGTCGAGAATTTGTGGCAGGTCCTTCAGGACATTTTAGCAGATAATGTCTTTGTCGGTGCCAGGATCTACTTTATCGTCAATAACCTCGAAGTGCTTCCACAAGATGCCATGTCTACAGCCACGCTCTTGGGATTGCTTAGCTCAGAGGTTGAGAACACTGGTACCGGGAGACGTGGTCTAGTACGATGGATGATTACCAGCGGTCAGTCCTGGGAAATTGACCAGGCACTCAGAAAGCCATCCGTCCGCCTGATGGATTTGGAAGACGAGAAATACGGCGATCAAGTCCAGCTGGAATTACGAAAACATGCACAAGACAAGGTCATGGAATTGATTCAGCATAAGAAGTACAGCCGAGCGCTCGCATACTTTGCCAGCAGCGTGATCGGCAAGCGAGCGCAGAACACGCAGTGGATCGACATCACCTGTGATCATCTCGAGGAGCTCCCTCAGCACGATAATGATCTTCAAGTTCGTCGTCTACTGGAAGTCATCCCTCAGGAGTTGGACCAGCTTCTCAGCTCTTCGTGGCAGCAAGTCTTTGAGACAAATCATGTCAAGGCTGGCGAGATCAAGGAGATGCTACGAGTTTTGGTCCTTACATATCAGGATCCGACAGAGGCAGAACTCGGCCTGCTTGCTGGCCTGGATTCAAAACCTGAGCAGGTGGCAGAGTTGCATGATCTTATTCAAAAGTGCAGGCCATTACTGGTACTGAAAGAGAATGACCAGTCGGAAACTACAGTTTGCTTCGCCGAAGCTGTAGTGAAAGCCCATCTTCTTGAAAACGCACATGCGTTGCTAGGGCTCACCGATGAAGATATCAAGCTTCAGCACGGTATCCTTGGATTTCGATCTTTCAGTCATATCTTGGAGATTTTCAACCTCCCAGTCGAAATTCCAGACGACGAAGACCAGGACGAAGAGGAGGAAGAGAAAGAGGAACACGTTGAGGGTGAAGAAGAGAATCAAGATAGTGACAACGAAGCCCAGGATGACGATGCCAACTCTGACTCGCCCGAAGATTTGGATGAAGACGATGAAGACGATGAAGAGTATGAAGACGAGGACCCTGAAGCCCCATATCTGAAAAACATAGCTTTGGCTTACGCAGTCCAACACTGGCTTCCTCATGCTAGTCAGGCTACTTCCGAATCTGATTATTCTGATATAGCCGAGGCTCTCAGCTTGGAAGAAGAATTTTGGATGAAAGACTCTGTCATTCGACGTCGCTGGCTTACAGAGCACACACGTCTTACCGGTGATCTTGAATACTATGAGCGCTCTGAGTTGACGGGGCTTCACGTCGCTGCTGCCCTCGGGTTCCGCCAACTTGTCACGGCTCTTCTAGACAATGGGTATGACGAAGAGAAGAACCTGAGAAACTCTGAGTTCTATACACCGGTAAGTACATATAATCTGATCTAAATGTGAACATGAAGACACTAAATAAAGACTTTACTCAGCTTCACTACGCAGCGGCTTTTGGACATGCTGATATTGTCGATGAGCTATTAGAAAGAGGTGCTAACATCGATGACGGTATCGAAGACTCGCTGATGACTCCACTGCACGTGGCCGCAGCTGAAGGCGATGTCAAGGTCATGAAAAAGCTCCTACAAAGAGGAGCGAATGCAAATGCTCAATGCGAAACTTATGGCGGCGTGATCAATGCAGCTATCGAGTCTGGAAACTGCGATGCTGTGAAGCTTTTGGTGGCCAATGATGTTTCTCTCGTAACTCAAGAGAACGATGAGGAGGAGGAAAACAATGACAAGGAGGAGGAAGGAAATGATGAAGAGGAAGAGGAGGACGACGACGACAAAGCAGAAGAAGAAGAAGAAGAAGAAGAAGAAGAAGAAGAAGAAGAAGAAGAAGAAGAAGAAGAAGAAGAAGAAGAAGAAGAAGGAGACGAAGAGGAAGAGGATGTTATCAAGTCGCCTTTGGCCTTGGCAGCTATTCGTGCTGACCTGACAGTCTTTGAGTTCCTAGTCAAGGAATACTCAGATAAGCTGCCACCTACAGAATTCGACATTGCACTCGTTAAAGCCGCCGAACGAGGTCGGCTGGAAGCTTTCACACGGCTGTTCAAAGACTTTGAACACACGCAAAAGGCTCAGCTAGAAGCCTTGGAGTGGGCGTCCTGGAAAGACAGCTGGGATATTGTCACCTTGATACTCGAAAACTGCCCTGGTCTGGAATGCGATAACACTTGGCGATATACTGCGCAAGGACAGGATGGCGATGCGGAGATCCAGGCCTTGGAAGCTATGTGGGAGTACACCGGTGGGGGGATATCTTCAGAGACATTGGATAAGTCGCTGTACGAAGCCACAGACCATGAGAACCAAAGAACGGTCGAGTTATTGTTGAGGCTTGGAGCCAGTGCCAATGCAACTGGTAGCGAGTAAGTCTCTTGTTATGGTATTGGCCAAAATAATAGGGTTAGGGACTGACGATTCTCTCTTAAAAATAGTTATGGAAATGCACTGACAGCAGCATGCTTCGACGGTACCATTGACATCGTCAAGATGCTTCTCGACGCTGGTGCCGATATCAACTCTGCTGACGGGTGGGCTCTTCAAACAGCTGCAGAGCAAGGCCACACAGAAGTTGTGAACCTCCTTTTAGAACATGGAGCAAACGTCAATGCACTAACCACTCACGAAAACATGCCACAAGGAACAGCCTTGCAAGCGGCCGTCGAATCTGGCATGAGAGACGTCGTCGATATCTTGCTCAAGCACGGCGTTGACCCCAACCTCGGAGGAGGCGAGCTCACATATCCTATCATTGCCGCAGCAAGCAAAGGCGAAGAAGCCATACTTAAGAGCCTGGTAGAGGCAAAGGCAGATGTGAATGTTGTTGGCGGGGCATACATGGCAACTCCTCTGATCTATGCAGCCATGGCCCTCCCTCAATCTTCACTTCGCCTCCTTCTCGATGCCGGTGCAGACATCAACTTTGTTGCCAGTGACGGCGATACTGCGCTTATAGCGACGACTTGTAACGGAGACGCGGCGTCGCTTCAGCTTCTACTCGATCGCGGTGCAGACGTTTTACACAAGAATGACTTGGGGCGAAACGCGTTACAAACCGCAGTGATGTATGGCCAGGACGAGTGCGTCAAGATACTTGTTGAGCATGTCTCGGACATCATGGAAGCCATGAGAGTTGCTGTGGCATCTGGTGATGCTGGGGTCACTGCTGTGGTACAGAGTGTGCAGAACCGCAAGCAAAAGCTCGACGATGACACGGTAGAACAGACAGATAAGGAAAGCCAGAAAGAGTCTGCTCATGGGACGCTTCGATGGGAGACTGAGACGCAAAACCGGAGTGAGACGCAGGCCGAGGACCAGAAGCCAAGCGAGGTCCCAGAGGAAAAGATTGTTGTAGCGGACCACCAGGATGATGCCATTCCGGTCATAGCTAACATCGAGCCTTTGAGCTTGGGAAGCTCTACGTATGCCTTGCCACCTAGTTTCTCTTCGACCCCAGCTCAAGACATGATCGATGTTACCCCAGATCCACTGTTCAAGCGCCACTCTCAGCTGTCACAAACATCAGCTAGTGTGCAGCCGCAAGGTGTTCCGATCAGGAGAAAGCCCATCTCTAACCCTCACACGCCTCTATACAAGCCATACCAGCCTGAAGCTGGGGGCAATGTGCGACACTCAACCCCTCCTGAGGGGATAACCCCGTATCAGTCTTATAAACCGGAGCAGCAGCAGCAGGCCTTTCAGCATAACCAACCTTTGGTGCAACAGCAGGAGAATTCTACGCCTCCAAGCCGTCCTTCGCCTGAACCTGGATTCTTACCATATTCGCCGCCTATGCCCACGGGTTATGGACAGTCGAACCAAGCATCGAACCGCAAGGCTTCGCGGAATTCATTTATGGGGATGAAGGTTCCATGGTCGGGCGATCGATTCAACTAGAACTTTTCTCCTGGTACCTGGGAAGGTAGTTGACACCGGTAACAAGGGCATTTTTGATATGGAAATGTGATGATTATATTGTAATCATTTTAGTAAAATATGGAAGACTTTCTAATGTTCCTATCGTTATTCGCCACTTGTTTATTGCTGGCTTGCAGATAAAAGCCACAGCCGTAGCATAAGATGGAGTTGTCTGCTAGTGCTGTAACATTCTCTGTATGTGTTCACTGCAAAACCTGTTGATAAGATAATATTCCTTACCCACTATCGCAGAGTCCTCAAGTCTATGCGCCACGAAAAACACCCTGTCATCTCTCCGCTCAGAACTACTCTATACTCAGATGGTGGCTATGTCCTCTTTACAGAAGTAGTTGTATGTATTTCAGGGACTCCTTATGAGGAAGCAGTTAACGAGATTCTCTATAAGCCTTTGGGCCTGGAGTCCGTGTCGTCCACTGTGCCTATAGGCCCGGAGGTTGACGTGATCAATTGGACGGGGTTGAGTTTGACATGGGACGTTGACAATTCTGTTGTCGCCAGATTAGTATGTTCTTTTGTCTTCTTTTTTCTTTCTCGATATTGTGCTAGCTCATTTGATAGCTCTGGCGGTATTCATGTGAACGCAGAGAACCTTCATACTCTCGATCTATCTACCTTGAACTCAGAGCTGATTTCCCCGCAGTCACACAAGAGTGGATGAAGCCTCGAAGTGGTACTGGCTCTCTTGTCGAGCTTGTCGGAGCAACTTGGGAAACACTCGACTCATGATGCCTGTTACGCCTGGATCAAACCGCAGCCGCATTTCCTATCTTATGACAAGGCTGGCGGTAACGGCGATTACTCAGCCGGCGCGACTGCTAGCCCAGCTCATTGGTCTTTGCGTGATGCTGTGGGTGAACTATTTATCACCGCCGCTGAAGCGCTACCGCCGAGAACGCCAAGGAAAACCTTGCTGGAACATTTATAAACGAGAACTCAGATGCGACTAAGATTACGCTTGGGGTGGAGAAAGACAAGCCTGGTCTAGGCATCAAGCAATATTACATTGAGGGTGCTGACCAGTCCAAAGGCGTCTCGACATAACTCTATCCCATCGGCGTTAACTCGTACTCGAGATCCTTGAGTTCTCTTTATAGATCGAAGGGCAAAATATCTCTATCATTTAGAAGCATTGTTACTCCGCTTCCACTCCCGCCACGCGGAACAGTTAAGGACGGCAATAAAACCTCGTTCGAGAATTCCTTTGCTTGAGCCAATATTGGCTTCTCGAGGTCCACGGATGAGTTCGTTCTTAATATCGTTGATGGGCGACTTGAGAGTATCGTCGCTGCAGAGTCAGGGCTAGTGTTCAAGCGGGCTGATTAAACGCAACTGGGCAGGTCTTGAATGGTGCATTGGTGGTTTGTTTGTGAGATGTCTGATGTACAAGTATTGCATGCTCTAGAAACGCCAAGAGCCTTGGAATTGATAGAATCTGACTCTCCCTCGTCAACGCGCTGATACAAAAACCTCAAATTCCGGCTCCGTGACTCAATAGCGCAAAAAGCCAGTCGTAGCCACCAAGTTGCGAATCAATGGTGCATGCCTCTACGAGCGGCAGGGAACACATTTTAGCAGACGGCCTTCACCTTTCATCAAGTATTGATAATACGGTCAAGACTCGCATGACTCGAAGCCATAGGAAGATCTCCCGTTCGTCCCGTGCAGACAAGGATTAGAGAGGAGCTACAGACAGGCTCGCGTGTCAGGACAGATGATCTTTAAAGCTTAAATGCCAGTTTTCAAGGGCTACTGGTCTTGACATGAGGGGTTTGCCGGAAGCATAAGTACCTTTGGTATCTGCTGACCAGCCGAGGAGGCCTGTTGGTTACTAGAACAAGAAGATTTCCCGTTCTGCGTAGGTTTCGGCAGATGCAAGACCCATTCAGCGGCATTTGGAAAAATGACTCGTCTAGTTCTGGGGTTTTAAGATAAATCTGATTGGTCCGTCTATGTCAATTCTAGACTTGGGTATCAAAACCAAAGACAACATACCTTCAGTCAAGTGTTATATCAAGCCCCTACGGCACTCGTTGAATTCGGGGACTGTAGGATCACTCAGAATATATCATCATAGCTCATACTCAAAGTAGCCCGCACTTCACTCAATCATGTCAACTTCCACCAACCCCCGTTACCTCACTCAGCCCAAGTACCCTTCTAAAATCCTCAAGCGTGGCACTGAAGACTACGAACGATGCCGACGCAACAACCCCTCGGCTGATACGCCCTCCCGATTCCCACAAGAGATACACGTGGTGGAAGATCCAGCAGATGCTTCGACTGCCCTCAAAAGAGCGACCGAACTTGGAGTTAAAGTTGGAATCCGCTCATCAGGCCACATCTTCAATCTGCCCAACTTGATCGACGGCGGTATTCTCATTGACACTGTCAACTTGAACCGCGAGATTGACTATGACCCCATCACCAAAGAAATTACTTTTGGTCCATCCTGTCGTGTCGAGGAGCTTGCAGCCAAACTAAAAGAGATCGACAGATTCTTTCCTCACGGACATGCCCCGACCGTTGGCTCAGGTGGCTTCATGCTAGCAGGTGGCCAAGGTTGGTTTGTTCGCGGATGGGGTGCGACAAACCAGACGTGGATCACAAAGATGGAAATAGTAGTTCCAGACGGGCGGACTCTCATTGCGAGTCACACCGAGAACAGAGACTTGTTTTGGGCTGCTCGTGGTAGCGGGCTTGGCTTCTTTGGCGTCGTCACTCGCTTCTGGGGTAGGACTATGAAGACCTCTCTCATGTGGGAGCGAACCCTCAAGTTCGAGATCAACAGCGAGAACTACATGACTCTCATGTCATGGGCTATTGAACGCGGCCGAGACACTCCCAAGTATGGAACAGATCTCAACCTCACCATCGACTATCCGGAAAAGTTTGATCCCGCCTATACTACTGATGAAATTCCGCCCGGCGGCAAGCTTCACATGACGCTCAACTTACTCTGTTATTCAGACAATATCAGAGAGGCTAGGACACTTCTGAGTGCTTACGACAAGTTGACTCCCGAGGTACAAGAGCATCTTCTCAGATTCGAGCCAGTGCAGCGGAGAACCTTTGAAGAAGTATTTGCGCGCAAGCGTGGTTTTCTAGGAAATGCCAAGAATGATCGATGGCAGATTAATAGTATTATGAACGATCCCGAAGTTCCTCTTGAGCGAGTAAGTTTCCCTTCATCGATATCCAACTGCAAATACGGAGATAACTAACTGTTGAACTCTGTAGCTTCTAGAAGCCATTAAACCATGCATGCTTGACCTTCCAACTCGAACCTCATCAGTCTTCCTCTGCCACTGCGATATCACCCCAGACGAGGAAGATACCTGTCTAAGTCTACCACAGGACTTGTACATCTCCACCATAACTGGGTGGACAGACCCTAATCTTGAGCCGGGCATCTACCAGCCTATGCGTGATCGGTATAGACGAGCATTTCCGGTGGCTGTCGGCCAGTACATTACCGAGATAGACGTCAACAACGATGATGCAAACGTAAGCCAGAACGCGCACCGTCAGGGAATAGCCAGAACTGATCATTTCTAGTGTAAGGTCTTAAGCGATACCGCTTTGGCCAAGTTTCTCAAGATCCGTGAACAGTGGGATCCCAACGAGCTGTTTCCCAATTACAGAACATTTGTTCGGGCCCACGACAAGATCAACCAGTTACAAGGTCGATCCTAAATATGACTGAAAGCATACCCAAGTATGTCGACGTTACCATTTCTCAATCAGGCTGGCGGATCCCATTCATAACGATGGTCTTGTCCAGGAGCGTACCGAACACCATTTATTCAAAAGATTATACCCATTCTCAGAGGCGCATACTGCTAGAATAGATCCATTGATAATACAAAACATGATATTGGGTTGAATTGTGTGCATAATTTTTATTCTGTTTGCTTTGGAGTAAACCCCGGAACAAGCGGTGATATCTCGGGCACTTGAAGAGTCCGAAGTGCGGTATTTTTGACAGCCTTGTTGAATTTGATTGAGGATATGAGTCATGTGATATTACGACGTAGAGAATGCTGGTTAAGCAAATGAGTGAGTCAGTCGCCGACCGTGAAATAAGAATTATCCTAAAGTAGACAGACGAAGTGAGTATCAGGTGAGAAGAAGCAACAGAGGTGAATACGCAGTCAACCTTCTCGGTGTTGGTGTAGTTATCTCAATATAAAGATTGAAGTTTTGATGCTAATTCTGAGGGTTAAGATTTTCGACCTTGAAAATGCCCCTTGCACTAATGGGATGGTTGAACTCAATTGTGACCCTGAGAGATGTCGTAATTGAGGCTTTTGTCAGCTTCTTGCCTACCGTATTTGTAACATTGGTCCAAACAGGGTTAGCGACTGTCAGCTTAGAAATATGTCAGTCCACCCGAATGCCATGTCGGAACGATTACAAAGCTTCTCGCTGACCATAACGGCCTAAGACCGAATACCGATCACAAAGCACAGGGAAAGAATAAGCGTGTAACAACATGGCTATATCTGAGGATAAATGCCCGGCTGAACAGCATCCAGCTGACATCCGAGCAAAGATCAAACATTTCCTCTATACTGGGACCTATATCTATATATATACCTATCCCATAAACTGGTAAAATATACGAAACAATAATATCGGACTTTTTAGCTAAAATGCGTCACTCGAGAAAGATTCTACTAGCTGAGAGTAATGGTGAGATTATTCCGATCAAGTACATTCCCTACCAGATATTAACACACAGGTATAGATAAGCAATATGCTGGATCTAACAAAAAAGTGAACACCAAAAATCACGGATCATTCGGAAAACAACTCCAGCAACTCTCCAGGCTATACGAGGAAGCGATGGACACCTACAGCAGATCAGCTTTAGCAAAGACTATTGAAGACATGCTACAAACAAAAGCCCGACCACGCATCACCAAGATCGTTTCTTTGGGCTTGGGCAGCTTACTTGATACCAAAGACCAGCAGCGTCGCATCAAGCAGCTTGTACTGCTTATGTCTATCTCCTCCCACCTCGCGCAGCCATTGGGTGAAAAGAGCAATATTAGACTCTACGCCCAGGATCCGACATTCACAGCAGCAGACGAGACCTTTTTACACAGTCTTGGGATTTCTGTTCTCAAAACACCATCTATCACCAGCCTGGGAGAGGCCGGGCAAATATTTGACCAAGAAACGCTCGTCTACAGCCCGTTTCTCACACTCGAAACTTACAAGTTGCTATTTTCTTCTTTTTCACAATTTGTCAACGTGCCAATATTAGTCAGTGATGACTTCAACGCACTCAGACTTAAATGGGACAAGCGAACTACAGAAAGAAAAGATGTTGAGAGTCTGATCCAAAGGACACGAATGGACAACTATCGCCGTCGGACGGTGAATGGGGAAGGGTTCTGGACTGAAGAAGATCGTCCCTTTCCTATGGCTTTGTACTGGAAACAATCTAGATCAAATGATACACCTGCGGTTCGGAACGTGGTTTCGAAGACAAGACCAGGTGTGTTCCATAAAATGGAACACCAGCCAGTCCCGATACATGCCTAGACTCTTCAGCAGATGAGTCGGCATGCGACAACTGACGGACAATCCACTTTGAATGGATTACCAGAAAAGGAACCTGGATTGGGCGCATTTTCAACTTTTCTCCCTTGCATTTGGAGGAATCTTGGCTGCAATGGGTGAAATGCCGGCGATGCAAGGGAGGCTTACTTGGGAGGCCTAGTTTTCAGCCTCACATCTGGCGAAATTAACTACTGCTTGAGGCGTTGCGTAGCGTTTGGACTAGAACCCGTATTTATTTTCTCTTCTAATACCACAAGGGAAGCTTTTGGTAGTTTGTCGGGTACCTGAAATCTTGCGGTAGGATCCCTCTTGGTAGAGCAGAGCGCAAATGAACAGAAAGAATTTCACAACTGCTGGCTGCGTGTCGCGTAAACGGGATTATCTACTACTTTTCATACTACAGCAACGACACGAGCGAAAGGGCCTTGAGTAAACCTAACGGGAGAGAGTTGACAAGTCTGAGCTGGCTTGATCAATCCGATGTATAGGGGGAAACAGACCCTTTAATAGTTATTCAGCACCCATGATACCTTCAGCAGGGTAACGCCGATCCGCCATGTGTTCAGGTTAAATTCTGTTGATATTAAACATTGTTTCATGATCAAAGTGCTTGCAGAAATTCACAAGGCCAGAATATTCCCAAGATAGGTTGATCAGAATCGCGAGTGCTCGCTGCTGTGCAATCAAGATTACCCACCGAAAGACTGAAACGTTATGGTCATAACGCCAATCTCGTGATTGATATCAGGGACCATATCTGAGAACAGTGCCCGAGCTGTGTTGTACCTGACCAATCTGGTTGATCGTCTCATAGATTTTGAGACGTGTTGAGACATGCTTAGCTTTATTCTCGCTAGGGCGGACATAGACCATCCAGATTGGCTTCTAGTGGCGATAGTCCAATGCAAGGTGGATTTATTGGCAAATGGAATGTCTCTTGGTATTTTTTCCCTCCCTTTGACTCCGAAAGGCGATACAAGACACAAGTTCTCGGCCAGCCACTTGGCTTTACGCTCGATGATTTCCTCAATGGAGTGGCTTATGGCAACAAGTAAGATGTATGAAAAGAAAATGGCCAATTAGCACAAGTATTGAGGCCAGATTATAAGCGCAAGGGAGGGTCGAAATTCCGATGGCCTTACTCCCCTTTTTCATACAGTTCTCAAGGGGTTTACCAACATAATTCTCCCTTCGTATATAATCAGCTCGTATCTGAATCCCCAGACATCCCCATTGTTTTCCTTCCGTCGTTCATTCATTCACTCACTCATACACACTCTTTTGAAAGCGCAGTACCACGGGCTCAGTTTGGTCCATTGCACCACTGACAAGTTGATCTGCTCCCCCTCTCTACGCCATGACAAGCATTCGAGAGGCAAGCTGGTTCCGCCAGATGTTTGGGAATAGCGGCTACCAGGAACTGCCCACACATGGCAATGTTAAGGACAAGGTTGACGCTGGGTCTCAGGTAATTCCACGTAGATTCTTACGACTTTCGGGCAGGGGCTTCTTGCTCTTGCTGGGAATTATCCTGCTCGTTCCCATGCTACTGGGTCTTGCAGCTATCGAGGTAGGACATTTTCTTTTGTAACCTGGTGTTGTCCGGAGAGCTAACATGCTTAGGGCCGACAATATCTTTCTGATGGAACTGCCGATGTATTTGATGTGTCCGCCGCTCAGGACCCTGTCGTGGTTGACGAACCTGCCGCTGTTACCACACCCGTCAGCGTTGAATCACCTGCGAGCGTCCAACCTGCAGGTAACCAAGAAATCCCCGGCATCCCTGTGTCGGCCAACCCTTCCGCGCTCCTAGAACAGCAATCCATTCTCAACCGTCGACTAGTCATCCTTTTGCCCGCAAACATGGCCAGTACCAACCTCTGCAAAGCCATGATGACGGCCATCGCTCTCGGATATCCCACTCCCATTATTCTCAACTGGGGTAAGAGTGGCTCGCATCTCGAAAAGATTGCCGGCGTTCTCAACTATCTTGACTGGGCATCCCAACTCAAGTCCACAAGCAAAGATCTTTTGCATGAGGATGACCTTATCATGGTTGCCGACAGCTCAGACTCGTGGTTCCAGCTTCCTCCGACCGTGCTACTAAAACGCTACCATGCCCTCAATGCTCAGGCCAACGAGCGTCTAGCGAAGCAATGGACAGCCAAGGTTGAGATGCCCATGAAACAAACCATCATGATATCGGCCCAAAAGAGATGCTGGCCCACGCCCCAGTTGGGTTATGACCTCCACTGTGACGATCTCCCGGAGAGCCCTCTCCGCGAGGATTTGTACGGACCTGAAACAGACAGTGACCCGGATATGCGTATGGTGGATGTTCGTCCGAGATACATCAACAGCGGATCCTTCATCGGACCTGTCGGGGATCTACGAAGATACTTTCGCCGTGCTCAGGAACGATTGAGGGCACTCCAGGCTGTTCAGGGAAACCACTTGCATAGTGATCAGGGCATGTTTGGTGAAGTTTTTGGCGAGCAGGAGATTTGGCGCAAGTGGCGACGAGAGATGGGCGACGCGATTGATCCTCAGCATAACGCATCTATTATGGTGCGTGACCAGTTTGAGTTCCACGTTGGTATCGACTATTACCAGACCATCTCCATCCCAACTGTGTTTGAGGAAGATGACGGCGATATCGTGACGCTCAACAACCAGACAATGATTGCTGAGCGATCAAGAGAGCTGGATATCTCACCAGTTCGCCTGTCGGGTGTTCCTGATGACCTCGTCAACGTTACCAACCCTCTCGAACGCGTTCTTGGTCATGAGTTTGCTGGCAAACTAGACTGGGGCGACATGAGCTTGTATGCCGATTTCTTCACTACTGCTGTTCCCGTCAACGTTCACCACAATGCCCACATCAACAACCTCAAGGAGCGACGAGTCTGGTGGTGGGACCGTATGTGGTTCTTCCCCTACCTGCGTCAGCTCGTCCAAGTCCAACTTAGGACACGTAGGCAGTCGCCTCTTGCCAGGATTGAGACCCCCGAGGGTAGAGTTGTGTACTGGGGTCTGGAAGCGTACAAGAAGATTAGAAAGTTCATGTCTCGTCCAGCAGGAATGGTGGATGCGACTTTTGATGGCATCTGCAAGTCGAAATGGGCCAAGGATCAGAATGAAGGTTGGTGGGACAGGGTGTTTATGGATAATCAGGGTCCGTTGCAGATTTGAGCGTATTTACAATCGTTGATATGTATATTACTTAATGGCTTTGAGGATAGGAGCATTTGATGTAGCTACTAGGCTACCAACAAGTTACGCTTATCCCATATATCGTACTAACACATGAATGACTGGCCTAGAGGGATTGCCCGACAATGAAGACGAGCTAGTTTGATACATACGTTAACACCCGTTACTACAACAGGCTATCCGAAGTTTTGGTTTTAATGCATGACAGACTAGGTTCTGGAATTTTATTTATTTCCTTGACTCTTGGCTTTCAGCTAAAATTACTGCGCTGAATATTAGACTCGTGTTTCCGCAGAACTCCTGGTTGACAAACCCATCTCCTTTTGCAAATTATTACCGTACATGCTTCCCCCATTAGTTGATCCTAACACATAAATAAGCAGCAATAAATGCTATCCTGGACGCTCATACTCCAACAGCACTATATGTACTGCCCCTGAGTCGCCTAAACATCAACCGGACTGTCCTGACCAGGGTTTGCCTCTTCATAGTGCATGAGCTTGACAAGCCGATAATAACCAGCAGCTAGAACAGCACCAAGAAGGGGTCCTACCCAGTAAATCCAGTGTTCGCCAGGGAAGCTTCTGCTACCGACAGCACAGCCAAAAGATCTTATCGGATTAGCTGATCCGCCAGTTACAAATACTCCTGTAACAGATCTCGGTTAGCATGGCTGGAAGAGAGTAAAAGTTAAAAGTGAAGAATGATTATGCTTACCTGGAATAAGAGCGACGAAAAGAGCCAGCCCGATACCGACAGGGGCCAGGAAGGTGTCTCGAGACTTCTCAGCAGCCAACATCAGGACAACAAATACCAATTGTGCTGTGAAAAACATTTCAAGAAAGACACCTTGGGCAGTTGAAGTGTTGGGTCCGAGTGTTGTGTTCGCTAGAGCAACACTTCCGGGGAACATGGCGTCAACAAGTCCACCAGCACACATAGATGCAATAAACTGAGCTGGGAACAGAAAGGCCCCTCGAACCCATGGTAGTTGCCCAGAAATACACAGGCCAAGAGTGACCTAGAGGGTCGGCATTAGTATATCGAACCTGTCGTCGCTCATGAGATACACTA
Source organism: Fusarium guadeloupense (assembly GCA_021655865.1). NCBI lineage: Eukaryota > Fungi > Ascomycota > Sordariomycetes > Hypocreales > Nectriaceae > Fusarium > Fusarium guadeloupense. The sequence goes on from JAJJWM010000132.1 coordinate 121,362, forward strand.
CTTACCGCGGGGTTGAACAGTCCACCACTGATTCGGTAAAAGGCCCAAACGTTCACCAAAAGCGAGAAGCCATATGCCATGGCAATGAAAATGTCCGTGTTATTGGCCAGTCCTCCGTTGATGGCTGGAGCAGGCGCCTGCAGCGCCATGACGACGTTGCCAGCATATGCAAAGTATAGGAAGAGGAAAGTGCCCACAAACTCGCCTGATGCGGCAACCAAGTGAGTGCCAACCTCGCTCAGGTGACTCCTCTTGGGCTTGTGAGGGTGATGATGGTGGTGGTGGCCGTTGGAGCCATCGATCTCCGTAGATGATGCCATTTTCGCTGTATCGACAAGGACCCTTTGCCTGATTCTTGGTCCCGAGACGAGATTTGAAAAGAAAAGACGGTTCCGTGTGGTAGAGAAAACAGGGAACTCCAAAGTAAGGGGGTGATATGGTGTAGTTTAGTGTAAATCGAGAATTGGGAGGAATTCTCAACGCCTGACGTAGCAACGGTAACCGCCAGAGAATTGCCCCCCTTAAACAAAAATGGAAAATTGGTTCAATTTCTCGCATGATTATAGTGGCTGCAAAGTATGACGCGTATGATTTTGGCTTCTGTGAGACTACAACGCGACAGACGTCAGGATTGCACACGAAGCAGTGTCGGTTGAGATTGTGAATTCCACTGTGACATCAGCTTCTCTCGATCGATTCAACGCCAAGGCCGTCCCTAGTAACAAACTATTAGATTGGCACGACGCTAACCGGACGTCAAGCCCGAAAGTGCAGATCACCATTCCCAAGGGGGGAAAGGCGTTGATCGTCTCTGGGGTCGTACTAGACCGTTTACATCAGGCCATTGTTGATCTTTTTATTGGTAAACATGATGCCATATGCAGTGTCCCGCTATCCTCTCGGGTGGTACAGCTCTCCATTGCCATCACACCTGAGGGGTAGAGCTGGCCACAGTATACTGTACTTTTGCATTCTAGGCAAGGCCTCATAGGCTTTTGTGCGTAATACTACTATATTGATTAGAGGAATGTGTCTCTTGAAGCACAGGCGGGTCGACAGAACAACAAGCTTATGCCAAGCTTGAGGAAGTCTATCGTTCAACAAAGCTCTATCTTGGTTTTCTGACATTTTGCTTCTCATTAGCTCGAGTAGGCTAGTATCTTGACTATTGAGACAAACAAATTGTGGGAATGCCCCAATACTTTTTTCAATGTTTCGGGCTAGCCGGGTAAGCTGGTAAAGACAAATAACTTGGCATCAAACGCATTGCTTCCTCGTCGCAGTAGAGTATTGGGAATTCTTTTATTAAGAGACCTCGTGATAGGATATTAGTGGAAGTAGGGGAAACAGTCATCTTCAACCGAGTAAAGCTCCTCAAACATCCTCGACGATATCTCTCCGCCTCCTTACATCATCAACCCCATACTTATCCACAGAACTATCATCACAGCTAAGTGAAAGCTCCACCATATTCTCCTTGCTCTGAGTGCACTCTGCTGGGAAGAGACTAGGAGACAACACTATCAGTCGGGTTGTATGAGTTGTGGTAGTTTCGTTGGGTCGATCAAGGCCTGTATGACCTGTTGAATAAATTGTGAGGTCCATAGCGAAATTGTCGAGCAGTGAAGCAGCATGCAAGGGAGCACTTTCGGCATCTTTATTCATCATTCTTTGCACGGCATCAAGTCCCGTATGCTTGTGTGGCATGACTTGTACCGTTTCGATGCGTACAAGGTCAGCAACAACGCATGATCAAGGGGTTAACGAGACAGTCGAACCTGCAGTGGGAGCTTCGAAATGATTGGACCAGAGCATATCTCGGGAGCATCCGTCCTCTGACTAGGTATGCGATGGTACATAATGTCACTTCGATGGATAAGCCGCGTCAGGGTTACCCCAGCCTGGAACACCTAATGACACGCTCGCCATTTGTTCCAAGTCGCCGATAGATCGTTAATAAGAAATAGAAGCCATGGGGCCTCATTTTACTTGTGCAACATGATTTGAACAAGTTGTTCTGTGTATAGATGCTGTACGATGCAAGTCCTCATCGTACGGATGCAACAGCCAATTGCCTTTCTAAGTTGAAGCACTTCGAGGCTCTAGTTCGATTAGAATATCCACTGCATGACGTGGGCGCTCAAGAAGTGTCTTTTCTAGGCAAAAAGTGTTTCCTTGCCAGTAAATGGGTATATCTGTTCAATTTGTTCGCGCGGGATTACACTAGCAGATGTTCAGATGAGTTCGAGGCATACATTGGTCCTAAAAGGTTCAAGGCTTGGTTCTATCAAACTGGTAGTGACAATTTGTCCAGCCTCAATCAAGATGCGCGCGGCAATATGTCTTGCAGTCCCAGCTATGGGTTCTTGGATTAGGGGGTAAGGATAAGTATCATCGACTTCTGCCCCGCCAAGGTTATGTTGGGAAAGAAGATCGTAAGCAACATACTGTAACCTCTTGGTAAGAGCAGACAGTCGTTGTAGCGCGTCAGGCCAGCCAGTCTAATAGTGAGGACCCGAGTTTCGCCTGGACAAACGAAGTCGTCATGGCACACAATTTAGTCAGAACTATCTCTAGGATGGCATATCATTATTCAAGGGCATAGGCCTCGCCATGCCTATAACTTGTGCCTCTCTCTTTATACCGGACACCCATTGGCATCACCTATTCATCAAGTATATCTACTATTGAAAGAGTTGGGAGTTTTGAACACCGTGTCCTTGCGCATTGCCCGGGTAGCTGAGCAGCAGTGGAACTAAGCAACGTCTCATATAAGATGCCATGCTGGATCTAATGTTTGAATAAGACCACGTTGACGCCGTGCACTCACGTTGAACTGACTGTACTCCTTGTTCATAAAGCCAATGCGCTATCAATCATAACGAGAATTCTGGCAGGCTCTTATGTGGTCAGCGTGTTTTTCGCTGCTGGAGCAGTATGAAATTATTTAGAAAATAACAGTCTTGTTTTCGTCGTTGAGAGCTTCTCTATGGACGGAAAATACTGGCTGGCAAGTTACTTTGATATTGGATAGTAGTTTTGAGGTGATTCAATTTGTGCATAGCTTTTGGACACGATTTTGAGAAATTCGGTCTAATCATGCTTCGTTCATGATTGTGACCTGTCATCTCGTTCTTATTTTCTCCTTGAAATTGCTTGTTGCGCACATTCTGTAAGCATGTGGCATTATCATACGGTCCGGATCAATTAAAATCCAGAGCATGTCTGTCAGCCTTGGAAAAAGTGGTGTAAGTCCGCCCATGTAAGAGACCAAGCCAACACCCCCCGCGACCAACACAGCCAACACAGTACACTTCAAGCAAAATACAGATTCCCGGTCATCGTTCCCCCGCTTTCATTCTTGACTTTTCAAAGAAACCGCCTTCTATTGCCATCAATCATGACTTCTGAAGCCAAAAACACCGTCTACGTCGTCACGGGCGCCAACAGGGGCATTGGTCTTGGCCTTGCCAAAACCCTCATCGCTCGCCCTTCCACTACCGTCATCGCGACCGTGCGCAGTGACGAAGCTGCGTCGAGTCTCCAGGAGGGACTTTCAGGTGTCCTCGCCGGCAAAAACAGCGCGTCTGAGATTGTCCAGCTCGACTTCTCCGCCGCTCTTCCCCCTGAGCAGATTCGAGCTGCCATCAGCTCCAAAGTCGATTATATCGACGTTATCATCTGCAATGCTGCTATCTCTCCACCCATGACACTGGCAGCTCAGACTCCGGTTGCGGACCTTCGCACCGCTTTCGAAGTCAATACCATCGGGCCTCTGACTGTCTTTCAAGGACTTTGGCCTCTCCTTCAAAAGTCTGCCACTCCCAAGCTCATCAACGTCACTTCGTCGGTTGGATGCATCACCTTTCAAGAGCTCCCTGGTGGTGCCTACGGTCCCAGTAAGGCTGCCCTCAACTGGATCACTCGAGCTTTGCACCTCCAGAACGAAGGCCTTGTCGCTGTTGCACTTCACCCCGGATGGGTACAGACAGACATGGGAGAGTTCTCTGCTAGAGAGTGGGGATATCCTGGGACTCCTCCGGTGGCAATTGAGAATTCGGTTCAGGGTATGTTGAAGGTGATTGATGGGGCTGCTCGAGACACTACTTCTGGCAAGTTCGTAACTCATGAGGGCCAGATCCTTCCTTGGTAGCCGCTTGAAGATTCAAAGCATGTTTATGATGAGTTATGACATGAGTTATATCAGAGTTTGATATGCGCTCTTCATGGACTTTGTGAGCGACTGCGGAGGTAAGCATGTTTAATATCTGGTAGGAAGTTAAGCTAGTTGGTGCAATACACAGTAAAAATTAGCTATTTCTAGGATTCATTCACCAGGCGAATAACTGTTTCCCCAAAGCGTTTCCCGTTTGAATACCAAAACTCAATAACCCCTTCCATTGCCGAACAAACCCAGTCGTCTTCTTCGTGGTGGTGTTCCGCATCACTTCTAGCTTGGACACGAACGGCAATCTTATCTTCCCTTGTATCCAGTGGTCTAGTATAGTGGTAGCATATGCGTGACGGGTTCAGATAAGTCCTGGCGCGATCTATGCCCAACGCTCGTTGAGCCCCATTACTGTAGTCCAACAATATGGCCCTGCAAAATCCAGACTTCTCATCTTCTAGAACTTGTATACGCGCCACTTCTTTCAGTGGCGCCGACGAAGGATAGACGCGCCCCCGTATGGGTGGATCATTAGACGGCGGAGGATGGGAGAGTGGCGGAGGATGGAAGGGTGGAGAAACATGGCCGTGCTTCTTTCGAGGATATGTTCCAAATACAGTGGCTGCATTGAATACAACAGAATCATGTCCGTAGATCAACAGCTTTGAGCTGTACTGGCCGAGGATTGCTTCACTGTTTCCCCCCGTAGGGCGAAGGCCCAACAAAGACATCGCCAGCCAGTTTGGTACGGATCTGCTTTTCTTAACACCGAGTCATAATTGATGATAGGAAAGATACTTGCTATGAAAAATGGACGTATAACTGAAAGTCGCCTTTCGCCTTTCTTGAACCGCATTGCAATTGTAGTTATCTCTTCACCTTTGGGTATAGGCAGGTATATCCATACAATATCTTCCTGCCGTATCGGGGCAATACGCTGAAATGTTCTTGTCGCGTAGGGATTCTTCTGTGTGTGGGCATGAATACCATAGACCGCTGAGACACAAAAGAGAAATGTGAGACCGGTCACGCTGCGTAGATTGATAGTTTTGGACTCCGTTGACTGTGAAACCCGCCCGTTCAATTCGCAATCTTCGAGATGAGGAGGGCTGGGGGTATCCCATATTTGGAATGCCCGTTTAGACTCTGCTAGAGCGAGACATAAGCCATGGGCCTATTTCAAGTTAGATATGGACCGTTGCGTCGAAAGATCTACAACCTCGACTCTTGCAGAAACATCTTCGAGTTGACTTTGGTGCGCTATGACAAACACTTCCTTGTCTAAATGCCGCCATGACTGGAAAGATGGCCTTTGTGGTAATCTCTCTACCATGCGAATATCCCGAGAATCAATAGTCAGCCTCACGAAGTCGGGGCAATCTTTCGAAAGTGAGGCAGTTGGGTCCCCTCGTTTCCAAGCTAACACGTTACACAAAGGCATCGAGGTTGTTGGCGCGGTGGAATCCGATTGTGCGTAAGAAAGCTTCCTAGCTATACTAAGAGCCATGATATAGCGCCAGAACGTTGCAGAATGGCTATGAGCCCGTACCAGATGCACAAGCTCGGTAGACAGAAAGCTGAGTAAGCGGATGCCGTAGCTCTCTGCTTTTTCGCGAACAATATCCACCTCAAGCTCTGATCCACAGTCAAGCTGGAAAGCTGGAGCACCTCGCCAAGGGTTTCGCTGGCATACTGTTACCCACAGCCTATCGAGCGCATTGTCAACCTTGCAGTGCTCCTGGAAAACATAGAGGCAGTCGAAATGCATGCCCATAGCTTCAGACGACAGTCCGTTTAGCTTACAGGTCCAATCCCAGCAGAAGTGCTGCTCCCCGAGGTGGTTTTGAGGTTGAATACTGGTAATTCGCCACGGTCTAGGCAGCAAGCCGATACAGCATCGTCGTCACTGCCTATCACTGGAGATACACATATCAGCAGTCATACTGACGCCGTCAAGTTTCTACAGGCGAGCTCACGAGGCACAACTTTCATGCCGCCCAACAAGGTTTGGCCACATATGCCACACTGCGTACGTAGATGGACGTGTTTCGAATGTTGGGTTGCCATGTCGACTATGGTATCGCTACATCTGAAGTGTGAGGGGAGAATATAATGGGTTGATCCTCGGTCCGGATCATTGTAGACCCGATAAAGAGCCGTCAGTCTTTTCATTTTCAGGTTCTACTACGTAGTATTGGGTGATACTCTAAGATTGTGAAGGTTGACGTATGTAAGAAATCTTGGCATCTTACTTGCATATCTGCGCTAAAGAACAATTCGGTAGATGCACTGATTGACTCTTACAAGCCCATGTTTAGCTATTCTTGATTCAAAGCTGCATTTGGCTTCAATTAGTATCATTCTGTTCTCATTGCAATATCAAGTTTTGTTGTCATCAGTAAGTCAAGTCCTAGTCAAGCGCTTGAGTTACTCAACAATATTTCCTGCGGATTCAGCCATGTCTTAGCCTAAATAGTGCAGATGCCTCGAAGAAATGAAATCCGAATACCGAGACTCTTCGTATGCCAATGTGTACTTTCTCGTAAATAAACATTTGAGTTCACTTGGCATCACACCTCATTCATCTTGGCAAACCTAAACTTCAGCTTGTCAAAAACCATATCACCAATATTCGTCAGCGGACTCTTGATCAGTGCCGAATTAAGTCTTAATGTCTCAACGGAACTGCATGTTCCTCGAATCGAACACAAAAAGCATTTCGGAAAAAGATATTCCATCGGAGCTCGTACAACAAGCAATCTTAATAACCAGGGCAGTAGTTGTCTCTCACCTGAAGATCTTCAGGAGCAAAGCAGGGGAAAGTGGTCATAGGACGTGGAATTTAATGCTGTGGGCAAGAATAGAGTCGCTTCTTGGATATGGGCGTCTAGTAAACAAGCTGAGTGGACTGAAATAGAGGATCATACTCCTGTTTCTTTTTCCAAGCGAACTTGCGTCACTTTCGTGACAAAGGAAACAAGACGAATAAGGGTGTAAATAATTCAACATAAGAGTTCCCTCTTCTCATATCTGTCCTCGTTAATGACGGCGTTCTAGTAAGCGAAATAAACACCAAGGCGCTACAAGTTTCAGCCTCAGGTTACGCTCCACTGCCAAAATATTCTGCCCGAGACGTTCTCTCACCGCCCCCAGCCTCGAGTATAAAATTCTGTCGTAGCTCGCCCAAGCTTCGCTTTTCCCTTTCTTCTTTTCTCCTTAGCTCTCTTTGCCTTTTGGCTTAGATCAAGTGTAGTATCTGTTCTTTTCAGTTTAATCTCTGAAAGGTCTCTAAGGAGACCAATCGTGATTATTCCTATTTTTGGCCCGCGGGCGGTTTCCTCTATGCTTGCATATGATTCCACCCACAGTGTCCCTAGTATTACACTGCCTCTAGGTGACGCGAATGTGTACACTTGATGAGCTCCGCTTTTCATTGCTTTCCTGGGCTTGCCTAGGCGGTAAAGAAGAGATGACAAAAGACCTGTAGCGTAGAATAGATTAGTAACATGGAATGCTACTAACGAATCTGTTGTGATTATGGATAATGTATACGCACCCTACCTTTCACTCGCCCGGCTGTATGTTGATTAGGTCTCCATGGAATTGTGTGTGAATGCAATCAAGTGATCAAGTATCGATGGACCGCCAAGTGTGATCAAGGCACGTTTGTGGTGTTGCAATTGCTTTCGGACCATGAGGTTCCGGTCCAGTTATAGAATGGCGAGGAGAAATAGACTTTCCCGTTAAGGTGACACTTATTACGGATACATGATAGAAACCTTCAATATAGTTTACAGCGGTCTATTTCAACACTGTGACTGTTGTGTTGTCTGTGCATCTATAACACCTTCTGTTGTTGGTCGTTTGTACACTTGGCACAGTCTGATATTGGTGTTTGAGTAACTTGGTGACACCATCAGAACAGCCGTTGATCACGATAAATCTCCATTCAAACATCATTAGACTTAATTTCATATACCAAGGATTGAAAAAGGAAACCACTGAGTCGCTCCGTTGCTTATAGATTCTTTATTCGTAGTCATCACGAGGCTATAATTCATTCATTTAGGGTAGCTGTCGCACACCACACCCTGACTGCTTCTGACCAATTGGCATTGTAAGCACACCCCCATTTCACACATGCCTGAACTTTCTCCAACTTCCAAAGTCAATATTTCCTCGTGAGCAAAAAGAGAGACCTTGCTGAGAACAAGGTAAAAAAAAGACATACAACAGCAGGTATTCGCTGGTCGTCACCGACCCAACTACTAATCCGCCGGTTACTAGCTTGACTATGGGAGAGCGGACGGGATCCCGTATTTTCTAGTACCTATGGTCGTATGTGTTAGACCAACTGTCCTAGACAGCTTATAGTCTAAGCAGCTTACTACATCGAAGTCACAACTAGAAGACATCATGTCAGTCGGTGATACACATGCTTAGACAGCCCGAGTATTCGTTTGTCTACCTTGTCTTGTTACAGAGAAACTCTATTCTTTTTAGCATAAGCGAGAATACGATGTACTGAACACGAGTCATTGTGTTTCTTGTTTCGTCTCGTTTGTCAAAAATCAGAAATCAAGCTCATGGGCATCTAATTAAGGCCGCATAAGCTTGAAACAGGGTTACGAATACTTAGCTATATCTGCTCCACTATAGCTCGATTACTCCGAGTTACCACTTGGGGCTGGTTTCATCCTTATTTGTTTCCATCCCGAAAAAGGAACCATGTGTTTCAGTTGATGCTAGAGTGATATTGTCCCTACTAAAATACAAAATATGTTGTGGCTTTTGAGATTGACTCTACGCCTTGATTAATTGACAATCTAATAGTTTTGAGTTTCGTTTCTTAGAGCAATCTATCTTTGAGATTGAACCGAGGTGATCGACATCAGAGTTTTTGTCGGGACGACCCATCGATAAATCATAAAGCCGTAAAACAAGTCGTTTCCAGCACCTTAAATCCACGAATCACAGCGAAGCAAATCCTTTGGCGAGTTTTAGTAAACAATGAATCTGAGGCAACTGAGTGGATATTGTGCCCAATTTTGTTTCACAGCCATATGCCAAGGCCAACAACAGAGTAATACGGAAAAGACGGGCAATTGTTCCGTCTCTGTTGGTCAGTGTCTCTGGATGAAACCTGGCACTGCAAATTGACAGGCGGATTATCTGTCCGATGGCCCTAAGCATGTGGTCCATCTTTCCAGGGCGATACGCCATCCTTCAAGGCGAGACGCTTGGCTAAGACCTCCTTTAATATCGGCTTCTTGTATATGGCTTTCTGTGGGCGATCATAGCTCTCTTTGGTAAACGCGGACGTTGTTTCTCCTTTGTAAGTGGGCACAAATCCGTCGATTCCCAGTTTTCTCCGTAGACGAAAGGGGTCAACTTGTGTTGAATATAGACTCTTTTGGTAACACAGACTCCATCTAGACACTGCTGGCAGAGTTATATAAACCGTCGACACGATCCTCCAAAGTCATTCATTCTCGTCAAGCCAGTCCTTCACTATCAATCTTCTCTTCACTTCTCTTCTTTACCAAAGTAACCTTTGCTCAGACCCTCTTTGTCTTTTATTACCAATCTTTACCAACCTTCAAGATGCACTGCAACACTCTCTCCTTCGGTGTCCTCGCCGGTTTCCTTGCCGGAGCTGTCAACGCTCACGGCCACGTTGCTACCGTTGTCGCTGGCGGCAAGGAGTACACCGGTGGAATTCCTCACGGCGCCCCTGCTGATGCTGTCGGCTGGGCTGCTGGCAACCAGGACAACGGCTTTGTTGGCCCCGACACCTATTCCTCCGCCGACATCGTCTGCCACAAGGGCGCTAAGCCCGCCTCCGCCGCCGTCACTGTTGCCGCCGGTGAGGTCGTCACCCTCCAGTGGAACACCTGGCCCGAGTCCCACCACGGCCCCGTCATTGACTACCTCGCTCCCGTCAGCGGCGACTTCTCCAGCGCCAGCGCTACCAGCCTCAAGTGGACCAAGGTCGCCGAGAAGGGCCTCACCTCTGGCTCTAACCCCGGCGTCTGGGCCTCCGATGACCTGATTGCCAACGGCAACTCCTGGACCTTCACCGTCCCCAAGAACCTCAAGGCCGGCAACTACGTTCTCCGCCACGAGATCATTGCTCTCCACTCCGCTGGCCAGGCCAACGGTGCCCAGAACTACCCCCAGTGCATCAACCTCAAGGTCACTGGCGGCGGCTCCGGCGCTCTCAACGGTGCTGCTTTCACCGAGTTCTACACCCCCGAGGACCCCGGTATCCTCTTCAACCTCTACCAGAGCTTCTCCGAGTACCCCATCCCCGGACCCGCTGTCGAGAAGATCTAAGAAGCTCTCGCACTATGTTGCAGACATTTGGTTCCTGGTCTCAAGCTGAGCTCCTGACAAAGGAACTGGACAAAGAGCTATCCTGGGCTTTGGTAAATATTGGTTGCCGCTAGTCGGATCACATTTTTACATACAGCAGAGCTGTGATGTTCATGTATTTATTGATAGTCTTGTACAAACTCATGAACATACCTTGAATGAACAATAACATTCCCTACAATATGACTCTTTGAATGCGTGACTCCTATTGATTGATCAGTTCTATGCTGAGACAAGGCTAGTCTTACACTCGAAAATAGATTGAAAGATGGCCAAATACGGTATGTCCAATGCCTTGTAATATTTTGTTAGTTTCGTTGTATGTACAGATACTGGCCGTCCCCAAGGTGACATAAGACATAGCCGGTACCTATATTGTCCCTTAGTATATAATTGGCATGAAAAATGTAAATAAAAACTTATGTTAAGTAAACAATCTCTTGTAAGCTCAGTATAGTTCTAGTTATGGTTTACTATTAAAGTATAAAACTACACATCCTTTCTTTACTATTACTTAAACTATATATATACTTATAAGAAAAGTCAAGCAGCTATTTCTTGCATTATCTCCTAAGCCTGTCCTGGAATGCAAGTCTCTAGAACCTATAAGCATAGCTATAACAAAGCATAGCGAATAACGTCGCTTGAATCCTAATTAGTAAGTGTTCAGCAGGCTTGTCATATTGATTGGCTGCTCAGGTTCGCCAATCTCAGGGGTAAGCAAAGGGAATACGGCAAGGGAGACATGTCGTTCTTAAGAAATCCATCAGTTATATGGTAGCAGCCACATGGGTTTAACAGTGCGATCTGACGTATTGTCGGAATTTACCGTTTATTTCACCTCGTGCTTCATACTTGCTGACAATGTGAGTATATACTCTGCCAAAATGAACTGTATTTCCATCACGTTGTTAGCTCTGACGCAAAGATGATGATGCCTATGGTAAGCATTGAGACTGTTTATTACAAAATCGTTACAAAACACATCAACTTGACGTGATAGCACCTATTACGGCGCAAGAAGACTGCCGTGGTGTTCCCACTAGGCTGTCCTAGTCTAAATAGTCAAGGTTTCTAGTGAAACGACGATAGTCGACTCGCTCGGGTCTGCCCGCATAAGTCAACGGCTACTCCATATGTTGCACGGAGATATCCACGGGCTTTTAGCCGCATGATCGTAGCTTACCACATCCGCCTAACTATCGCGCTATATTCTAGGAATTTTAGGCTGTTCGTTAGTTTGTTTTCCACTCCAAAGTGCTGTAGCTCGATAACCTAAAGGCTTGATCTGAGTTACACGTCTATCGATTCAACGGCTGATCTTTTCAATGTTCGTGAACAAGCTTTTGGAAGGGGAGAAAGTGACAGGAGATATCACTCACTTACCTTTAGTTGAGCTTGTTGGGAAATCAAGCTGGGGCACATCATACAATTAAAATAGTCTGGCAAATTCAAGTGCTGAGACGATACAGAACGCCTTGCTATTCTCCTTCACTAAGATTAGTTTTTGTAACCAACACTGATATCATAGTAGCAACGGCAAGTCTATGCGGTCTTGATACTGACCCAAGGCTAGGGGAGAAGCATGATGCACGAGGTAGTTAGAACAAGGGCATACCTGTAACCAATATGATATTCATTCAGATACTCCCGACAGATGTTTACTTCCTGAGATTATCGTGAGTAGAACTATGTAGTGCACAGTTGTTAACTTTGGGTTTCTTCAGAGGCCTGTTTCGATTACGAGTTCATGTTAGCAGGATCTCCTATCTTACTATCCAGCACAAGACAAGTACCTGTATACAAACCGATACATCTAGCTTTGTCACATAATGGCGGGTAATAGAGTCCTAGTCATATTTAAGCTTAATATTACAGTTCTCGTGAGGATTATGCTACTGCACGTACATCATTACATTTGACGCTGCATTGCATGTATAGTAGAGAAATCGAGAGAATTTGATAGATGACACGTCAGTACTCATTCTATCACCACAGTTATCCACGACAATGCCAAGTGCGTTCAACAGAAAGTAGAATCAGGAATGTCTGGGCTGGGAACCTTGTCAACCCTAGTTCACACAGGAGTATCATGTTCATCGAATCTATTTGCTGTATACAAGTTTCCAAAAGGCCAACGCTCGCTTGCCATGGAGGTATAAAATGTACAAAAGAATTAAAATTACTGGACAGCCTAGAAAGAGGGTGCCCTATGGTTATAAGCATGGCTGTTCCCTACCTTTGCCTGCTGCAAATTTCTAAGTTCTATCGAGTTCTCGTCGCTGAAAGTGCTCAGACGCTCATGGTGCACTCTCACTTCTTCGGTCTTCATAACGCCCGAGCCCAAAGATGTCTTGGTCTGGCTTCCGTCAGATTCCTGAAGGGCTTCTTGTGACTCTTGCCATCCGGACATGATGACGACCGAATTGCGGCCGTATTTCGAGCCAGGGCCGTATCGTTTCGATTTTCTCGGGTCGGAGCTTGCCATGTAGTTTCTCGACTCGGCATCGAGAGGGTTTGTACCGCGGGACTTGCTTTTCGAGCTTGACTTGAGTTCTCGATAGAGCATTCTCCTGTTTTGAATTAGTCACTTGTGTTACGTCGATAGTAAAGTGGAAGGGCGGCACTTACAGCACAGGAATGCAAATGGCCATGATGGAAGCAGCAGGCTCCGCCAAGGTCCAGATCAGTAGATCAACGCGGTCATAGGTAAAATCTGTGCTGGTCATGTTGACCACCAGCACGGACTTGACAATACCAGTAGCTCCAGCACTATGCAAGTCTTAGTTTGGATCGAACTATTATAGAAGTTTCAGGTATTACTCACATAGCACCCAGGCTCATTGCTACAGCAACTCCAAGTCTCTCGCGTCGTCGCATTGACATGCGCATAAGGATGGCCCATGGGAGGAAAGCAAGCACAAAGTCAAGAACCGCCGAATAATCTGATAAAAGTCAGTTGAGGATATATCTCGAGGATCTGGCCTAGCTTACAAGCCGCAAACAACTGGAAGCTGAGCAGTTTTTTCCCATCCCAGCAGGTTCCTTCTACGCTACGATCGAGCACCTTTTCGAAAGGAGTGCATTTTGTCAATCCAAAGATCCAGACCAGATTCATCGAAATATTGATGGTGATGATGACGAAGATGAGAAAGTATCTCATCAACGCATTCGTGGAGATTCGATACAAGGTAATGGCGAATGAGGTCTTGCTGACAGTCGTCGCGATAATGGCGAAACAGGTTCCGAGAATCGTGTGGAGATTGATGATTCTGAGGTTTTCGTCGCTGATGGTCCATACATGACGACCGAATCCAAGATGGACGGTATATGTATTGATGGAAACACTGATAGCAAATGCCACCTATAAGCAACACATTGTACAGTTAGAAAGGTAACAAGTTGAAGCAAAAGTTTTGACACGACATACCCAAGCCACGAGTAGACACCAATCATCGTACCACAATCCCTTTCCTCGCCATATCTTGCAGTATAATCGCAAGAAGAGCAACACCAGACTCAGGCATACCAATGTCCACATAGAGGCAAGGAGCCGAGTACCTCTTTCATCGTTCATGATAGGTAAAAACCTTATTCGACGATGATGCCTGGTACACAAAGGAGCGAGATTGAAAGATCATCGGCATCAAGAAGCACGGTGAGTATAGCAGAACCAACACGCCGGTCGATCCCCTGGAAAGTCGCACGAATCCTGGTAGAGTGGCTCCTAGGGATTTATATACCGTAGCACTGGGACCCCCTTCGAGCAGGGCGACTGGCAAGGGGACACCCAGGATCAAGGTTCCGCCTCCGTAGGAAATCGCACCATGGACGACTGATTGAGTAATGATAGACAGGACAGTGGCGCTTTGTCTACTGGGGGAGGGGGAACTTCCGGGTCCTAGCACTGATTACGCCTCCACTGAGATACAGACATAGGGCTGCAGTAGAGTGTGGCTGTAGGTATTTCTGCAGTAAACTGCCCCTTTTTTGTATGCATGGCTTGCTTCTGCATGCAGAGTTTGGGATGCTTGCAGTGGAATGACTGTCGAGCGTCACTAGACCCTTTACATGCGGTTGAGCGGGGGGACGATGTCACCGTTGTGTGGGTGATAATGCCATTGTTATTTTAAACTGGATCTTTTCCATTGGAAAAAGCAAAAAGCCTTCTCCCAAAAGCCAAGGAGCCGAGCTACCGAGGTGAACCGGGTTATAGCTTGCTATAGTCGAACTGTAAAACGCACTGCCAACTGCCAAGGCGGACGGAACTAGATCAGGGAACCCTTTAACTTTATGTATGGAGTAATGATCTGGTGAAACGTCAGATGCCTTGGTTGGATGAGTAGCTATGAATGCTTGGTGGTCAAAGTCTAAAGCCACGTGTGCATGCAATAAGTACATGTAGTCATTGGGCCGTGATGATCACTCGTATGCCTGTAACATGCCAGGTGCCCAACAGGACGGTAAAGGCACAGCACACATTCGCATGAACTGTTCTCTTGACTCCCGTACGTGGCGTAAACCTGCCAACAAAAATCCCGGGGAGCCATGAGCCGGTCCCCAAATCTCGGCCGACGGGCGAGAACCCCTGGTCGGATGTAACCTCACAGTACGGTACTCCTCGCTCGGGTGCAAATCATATGGGGAAAAGTTGCAATTCAAGCAGCCTTGTCTTTCTCGCTTGCTCGCGGACTTTTTTTTATTTTACTTTTAGGTCCTTGACGAACATCATTCGGCAAATGGCGAGGGCAAGACGGAGCCGGAAAGGGTGGGAGCACAGACTAGGATCACTAGAGCTTATTAGAGTCCACACGATTTTGAGACTTGTAGCGGCGAGCTGAAGAATCTAGCCAGCGCCGTTGCTCCCTACTGGCCAACTAAAGAATCGACCCGGTCCAGCCGAGCTGAGCCAAGACGAGCTACCATGAAGGATATTTCTTCAACTTTCCCCATGACTCCGGGGAACTAGCCGTCGTTTCCGCTAACTGAATCCTATTCCTGCGCTTCCGCAAAAGGTCATGATAATTTCTTTACCGACTTAGTTCCATGCATCGGGACCTTAATCACGCAACATTCCCTTGTCAGGTACAAGAGTTTTGCTATTAGCAATGGGGCAACAATCGGCCGCTCTCTAGGCTCTCTAGGGCCGTTTGAGCATCTCCTAGCTCTAGAGCTAAACCAAGGTTGGTATTGGTCGCGACTCTTCCATGATCCTTCTTTTTCGCTAGACGTAATAGAAACTCTTGTCAACGGCTTTTACGTGCCATTTGAATCTGGGGATAGGGGAATTTCCTACTCAGGGTCCTGTCCTTGTCTTGTGTCTTGTCTTTTCTTGTCCTTTAGTCAGTGCGCGCATGTGGAGATTGGGGCGATATTTAGGGCATTCGATCTTAACATCTGTCGACTCAACCTGAATGACTCGGGGGGCTGATTAGGCTGTGAAGGATCAGCACACGCCGTCAGTCGGTCGTTAAGAGGAATACGGTAGTGATCGACAGTTGTGTACGAAGCTATCTCAAACTATGATGGTTAGATTCCTCTACGAACCACCACTGAGGCATGCTAGTGATTGTCACTGAGGTTATCAGCTCTCTTGTATCGGGGCCCTCCGTGCCAAGTTTAGGTAATGATCATGACCAGGGACCACTCCCATGGAACCCTTGAGATCTGTATGGATATGCCACCGTTTTGTGCCAGCATTGCACGGGTCCTTTCAAGGAACTTGTTCGGATCTCAAGGCATAACGAGGCAATTAAACGATGCTCCCTATTGATATCATCTTGTATCCCGTAAACATGCTCGGCGTCCCACTGAATGGTCCACAGATGGGTTCACGACTGTCAGACTTAAAGAGAGCTTAGTTACCGATGCGATCGACAAGGTGCAATCTTTCCCTCCCTTTTCCAGAGCGCATCTAGAATTCCGTCAGTGCCTGGCATATCGCTTCTCTGAAACGTCGCAACATGCAGTCAAACACACTAAAGCTGCTCCTGGCTGCCCTATCAGGCCTGGCGCTTTCTGAAGCCTCGCCGCACTACGGACCTCCTGGTCGTCCTGGCCGTCCTGGCCGTCCTGGCCCTCCAGGCCACTTTGGTCCCGGAGGGCCTGGAGGACCAAAGTGGCCTCACCATCCTCCTGGCCCTCCTCGAGGCCCTTGGGGCCCTCACAAACCTCATTACCCTCCCGGTCCTCCCCATGCTAGCCCGTCTGGCGTTCCCACTGTTCATGTATCCAACGGCACGTATCTAGGTTCACATGATAGTAACTACGACCATGATCTGTTCCTCGGCATTCCTTTCGCGCAGCCTCCTGTAGGTTCTCTTCGCTTTGCCCCTCCCGAGCCCCTCGACGAGTCCTGGGATGAGCCTCGAACCGCTACAGAGTATGGCTGGATGTGCGTTGGTTATGGTTCCGATACAAGAAATCTTGGCAACCCAGTCTCTGAGGACTGCTTGACCCTCAATATTGTCCGACCTTCAGGTGTCAAGCCAGGTGATGACCTCCCCGTCGGTGTCTGGGTTCATGGCGGCGTAAGTTTCTCCTATAGTATTCCACTCTTGACTATCACTAACCGTGACTTTACAGAGCTTCACCAACGGCGGTGCGCGAGACCCTAGGTATAACCTCAGCTACGTCGTCGAGCAGTCAGTAAAGGAGGGCAAGCCAATTATCGGTGCTTCAATCAACTACCGAGTTTCGCAATGGGGATTCCTCTTCGGCAAGGAGATGCAAGAGGCTGGTGCCGGTAACATCGCCTTCAAGGATCAGCGCCTGGCATTGAGATGGCTTCACGACAACGTCGCCGCCTTCGGAGGCAGCCCTGATAAGGTCACGGTCTGGGGAGAGTCTGCCGGTGCTCGATCTCTGGGAATGCAGCTCATCGCCTACGACGGCAACCACGAAGATTTGTTCCGCGGTGCTATTCTTCAGAGTGGTAGCGCTACAGCCCTGTTCCAAGATGCTGAGAGCTGGCAGGATTACTATGACGCTCTTGTTAAGAAGACTGGATGTGACTCTGCTTCAGACAGCTTGGATTGCTTGCGCGAACTCCCCTGGGAGACCCTCAACGATATCTTCAACGGAACCACTCCCCTCGGCGTCACCTCCCCCATCCTTACTGCCGTGATTGATGGAGACTTCATCACAGCCCAGGCATCTCAGCTCCTCAACGAGGGCAAGTTTGCTCCTGTCCCGCTGCTCACCGGCAATAACTTTGATGAAGGAACTGGATATGCTAAGCAGGGCATCAACACCACCGAACAGTTCCAGGACTGGCTTGCCAGCCTTGGCCTCAACAGGCTCCAGGTCGCCGCTGCTACTCTCTTGTACCCCGACGACCCTGCCCTGGGCATCCCATCATCCCTAGAGGGTCGACCAAGCGGTCCCTATGGCTCGCAGTGGAAGCGTGTCGCCGCCTTTGCCGGAGACTTTCAACAACACGCTGGACGAAGAGCCCTGATTGAGGCTTACTCTGCTCACAATCTGCCTGTCTACTCATACATGTGGAACGTCTACGTCAACGGTGTCCCTGAGGTCTTTGGAGCCACTCACTTCCAAGAGGTTGCCTTTGTCTTCAACAACATTGAGGGTGCCGGATACGGTTCTGCTAATCCCTTTGAGAACAAGCCCGAGACCTATGTCGAGCTGGCAGACTTGATGAGCAGGATGTGGGTGGCTTTTATGCACGACTTGGACCCTAACACCGCTTCCTGCAACGTTGTATGGCCCCAGTACGAGCTTGCCATGCCCTTGAACCTTGTCTTTGATGCGAACAAGACCGATCTGAGCTATATCGATATCGACGACTATAGAAGCAAGGCTATCTCCTTCCTTAACCTGGATGTCTTTGCATAATCGCGTTACAAGGCTATGAAGAGATGGGTCAGACGTGCTGTATATAAGTCTGATCCTGTCCCGGCGTCTCGCTAGTGTAACGACATGCCATTACTACCTTTACTTTGTATATATGATTGCATACAACTTTCCTTTCATCATAGACTTAGCATATAGACCAATCAACCATTGCATAATAACTATGACACATTTTGCTTCAATTCCACACTCTGATCGTGCAAGTAAATCGTGTGATGATCGTTGAGTAAATTTGACTATATAACAAAATCTTGTATATATTACATCTAGTCTGAAAGGTCGATCCTAAGATGAGGTTGGAGACAAGTTGAACCATGCTCTTCGTGATGCATTCTATTCAGGTCTTGGATGGGTCAATACCCTCCGTGACTGGCCTATTGATGCAAGCTGCGAAATCCTTGGCGTTACTTGACTTGATCGACCAAATATCAACTAACTACATGTAATCAACTGTAGAATGAAGGTAAACACCATGCGCTAGCATGTGATCAAGTGTTGACCCAGTTCAAACCCAAGCAGATATTCATATGGCAACACGGCAGTCTATTCGCGCTTCTTGAAGACCAGCTGACACTCATCCTATAAAATCGGTATCAGTCAGCATATCAGATCGAGACTCAATGACATCAAGCTTAACGTACCATAGGAAACAAGGTAGCAAATACTCGAATCTCCTCCGACCGGCTCGTTGCATAATGGGTCCAGTCAAGTTCAAGAGCTGCGTTTCCAATCATCGCAGCCATGGTGAGTGGGACATACTTTCGAGCGAGACAATCATGCGAGCCAGCGCCAAAAA
This sequence comes from Fusarium guadeloupense, assembly GCA_021655865.1. NCBI lineage: Eukaryota > Fungi > Ascomycota > Sordariomycetes > Hypocreales > Nectriaceae > Fusarium > Fusarium guadeloupense. Next base: position 140,573 of record JAJJWM010000132.1, read on the forward strand.
CAAGCCAATTCTTTGTCTTTGTTTCAGCATCACCTGTGATCCACCTATCTGGGTCAAAGGTCTCAGGGTTGGGGTAGGCTTCGGGATCATGTAGAGCTGGGTAGCAGGAGGGCACGACCAGAGAGCCTTTTGGCGCTGTGTAGTTAGGGGAGACAGGAAAAGCCTTGGTAGCAAGGTAGGGGACAAAGATGACAGGGGGACGATAGCGAAGAAGCTCCTTGATAACGGCGTTGGTGTAAGGGAGTGACTGAAGCATGGCCAACTCAAAGGGTCGGTTCTTATCTCCGCCACGCACAGCGAGGTTCTCTGCTCGAAGACGGTCCAGCACATCGGGTCTTTGGGCGAGAACTTGGAATAACCAGGTAGTGGCACTACTAGATGCATCCTGGGAGGCAAACAAAAAAGTAAACATTGTCTGCCCAATCTCCTCATTTGTGAACTCGCGAATGAGGTTCCTCGGCTTCTCGACGTTAACATCGCCCGCAGCGATCCTATCGTAGTATGCCTTCGACTCCATCATGTGCAGAACCCATTGATCAACGATACATCTCGGTTCGGCACCAGCAGCCATGCTGGCCTTGCAAGCAGCAGCACACGCTGCAAACTCAGCCAGAACAGCATCTGCTGTACGTTTTCCTCGCCAGCACTTGGTGAATGGTATGTAGACCGATAGAGGAACGTTGACAAGCTCCAGAGCAGCTGTGATTTGGTAAAAGTCTTCGGCAATTTTTTCAACCGCGTCTTGAGAGATGTAATCGCCAAAGAAGGTTCGGCAAGATAGAGCACAGTTGATCTCTCTGAAGAAGCGCATAAATGCCATGGGTTTGCCACCATTGGCTTTGCTTGCTGCAACGAATCGATTAAAATAGTCTTCGTATACCTTTTCCTGTACGGGGAGGTATGTGCTTAGAGCACTCTCTGCAAAGAGGCCGTTGAGCCCTCGACGGAACTCAGTATGCGCTTTTCCTTGGAGAAAAACCCAGGCGTTTGGTCGCATGAGGGTCTCGGCCATGGGAACGATGCAAGGTTTGGCATATGTAGGGGACTTAAAGACCTTGTGTGCAATATCACGATCGGAGGCGAGGACGACGAATCTGTGTAACAGAATAAGTGATTGTCCTCGTTGAAGATAACATGACTTACTTGTGGAAGATAGAAACGCAACTAAGAGGACCGCTAGCCCACTGGGCAAGGTAGGCCTCGAACTTTGGGTAGAGGGCCTGAATGAAGGGTCCCGTCAAAGGGATCTTCAACATAGGCCCCGCGATTGGACCTTTGCGCCAGAGGTACATGCATTGATCGTATGCAATCAGGGCAGCCAAGACAGTGAGCAGTATGTGCGTGCCACTGAAGTTGGCAAGGTAGCTTGACAGGAGCCCGGTCTGCTCCACAAAGTTGTTATTGTCCGCAGAGTGTATTGTGCCGTTGTTCAAGGGCTCGGACCCGGTGGTAAAATATAAAGACATTGTGCAGAAGAGTGAACGACAAGTACGAACTAAAGAAAGTCCTGAGTATCGAGGGAGACCAGAACTATAAAGATTCTGGAAGTTGCGGAGCCATTTTGGGCGCCGATTGAGCGGCTATTTGTAGATTCTGCCCTGAGTAAACAAGTAAATGAACATCATTGTGTTCAATTTTAAAGGAAAGTAAGCACCATGCTTGATTGTGGGAAACTCGGAACCAGTTGTTGATACTCCGAGGGCTCTCGGATCATATCAGAGGGTTGGCTCGCTGGGCTATCGATATTCATGGTGATAACTGACCAGGGACAAATTTGAGATTACTCTTTTCGTATTAGACTCCGATTTGAGAGGTGGAGCGAGGAATTTGATATGTGCCTTGCAGTTCGAAATTGTCTTGCTTTCAACTCATCAAAACCTAGGATTAGAATAGTTGAGTGGCTGAGAGACGCGACCATGCTCATCCCCACCAATTGACTGATATTGAAGTCCACAAAACCTGTTTAAGTGATTGCGTAATGAGTCTGCATCTTGGAGTTTCTTTGCAATGGCATCTCTGTCAGCTCGAGTCTTGAAGGTGCTCAATCGGTCCCGGCAATAGCCTGATGTGCAACATGGCTTGGCATTTTTGAGCCCTGCGGAGTCTAGTCCTTTTTAGTTTTAGTCTCCGAAAACAGAACGAAAACCCGAATACGGCGTGTAACGGCTGGTGGCTGAGAATAGATCATTCCGATGCTCATGTCAGAATCATTCCCCACTGTTGTCGAAATACGACTTCCCGCTCAGTTTCCAGCCAGAGGATGTTCCTCAAATGCAAAAGAACATCATCCCATTTCTGTAGACTCGTAGCACTGGTAACGAAGCCTGCTGCTTGTAGAAGCCATTCCGTAACTGTTGGATTTGTAGCTGAGACCATGGCAATTGAGAGAACCCAAATCTGCAGAGAGCCAAAGATAGAGTTGGGAGGGTTCCTCGGTAAAGACTCAATCTGACCCTTGAGACGTTGTATAATGTTGTTTGCCAGTTCTGTATGAGTATAGTATGTTGTTCCATGTATGAAAAGCATATAAAGTGTCAGAGCGTATCGGAGACACTCAGACTGCGGCGAGTTCAATAGCGGGGGAATGAGCAGTAGTCTGTGTACTACGAAACAGGTGAGGTCGTGTAGTTCGGCGCCCAAGATACTCGAGGCATTCGGTTGGTGCATAATTGCGCGCAGGCGAATCAAGATAATTGCTATGTCGGGGTCAAGACAAAGATCTTGAACGATAGGGTCTTGGATATCTGGAGAAGACGATACCAAGAGCCACTGTAATGTAGGGCCAACGCCGTCTCCGAGACCAAAATCGTCTTGTATTGGGTACTGGGGTGATCCGGTGACTAGCATTGATACCCTGTTTTGAGGGTTAGTAGCATGTAAAGATGTTGATGTTGTAGAATAATTCTCTCACCAAGCAATCATCCTCGCTGTCAGTGGGTTTGCTTCCTTGACTTGATTGATTCCACCTCGTATACCAACAATGCGTTTGGCGCCGTCGATATGTGCTCTACTCGCCTCTATATTGCCTTTGCCATGCTGTGAATTCCTTAATAAAAGGTAGATGCCAAGTATTGAGGGTGTCTGCTCACCTCAATAGCGGCCAAGGTAACTATCGCATTCAGGGTCTGATCCTGGATTGCCAACCTAGAGCTACCTATCTTCTGTCGTATCAAAGATACAGAATCTACCATTAAAAGCTCAGATATTGGGAACCCTCTTTGAGCTCTACGCTCCTCGTCTAGTGATGCTGTCTGTATTGAGACGTGGAACAATGCCGGGTCAGCCAGAGCTAGAGGCCACCATGAGACGATAAAGGGATTGGAAGCAATGTTGAGGTCGAGAGGATAGTATTGGAAAGAGATGTTGGAGAGAACTGAGTAGTTAGTCAAAACCTGTGATTCGAGGATGTTTTTGAGAGAAGGTGGTATTACAATGTTGTATCAATCGTTGAACATGAGTCCGAGGTAGTCTCGTAGTTGGGTATGAGTCGAATGGATCAAACGAAGCATCAGCCGGTTTTAGCAACTCCATAGAGTTATGATAAGACGATGACTCAACATTCTCACCCGTCATTGACGACATATGTGTGCTGCTCTTGTCGACAGACTTCTTGCGCCCCGGCGTTTCCGTGGTTGGGGACAAAGTCAAGGGCGCGTTGGCATATGTGCACGTGACTCTCCTCTTGACGCATCGAGAGCATTTTGGGGTGCCGAGATCGCAGCTATGCTTTGATTTTGCACAAGCGTTACAAGATCTTCGAAGAGTAGTGCGCATGGTTGGGGAGGGTTAGCGTAAAGCAGAGGGTTAAACAGAAGGGATCAAGTTTATAACGCTAGAGACCGCGTCAAGTGGAGTGGTGTTATCTCCGTCGACGTCTGTTGGTCTAACCCAGTTCGATAACAACCCGTCTTATTATCGAAGAATAGCCTACCCTGTATCCGAGATTCATCCAATGGCGCCTCACGACGATGGCCTCTGAACTATAAGACGTCTAGAGCATGTTTACTCTTTTCAGAACATTACACACCCGACAACAGTGAGTGTCAGTATCAAGATACACAAAGCTTCCTCCAATTAAGAATTTTTTATTTTTTAAATTTATTTATTTTTTATTTTTTACAAAAAGAAGCATGTCTTGCGGCGAAGTGTAAAAGTACAGTGAATGAATAGTATGGAACTTGAGGTCTTGGTTCAGTAATGATGTCTTGTTTCATACTCTTGCCTATATTTTCAGCAGTGTTTCCGCTTCCATCCGCTTCCAATTCGGCCAACGATGGTATATTCCTGAGTCTATGGAGCTCTATCGCCGAACCATAGACGCGACATCGCCAGAATCTGGCAAGCTCTCATCCAGGAACCCGAACCTTTGGTACAAACCTGCCCCGGATTTGGTTGCATCTACGTATGCTGCAACCCCATCGTGACCGGCAAGATCGCAACCCCATTTCATAAGCATAGAGCCAGCCCCGCGGCGTTGATAGTCAGGGTGAGTCGCAAGTGTATCTAGATCTAGCATAAAGGTGTCTGCGTAAGCAAAGATCAATGCTGCCAGGGTATAGTATTTCTTACAGTAGTGTCTCTGATCGCCCATGACCCGCAATCTTTCTTCCTCCTCGCGTTTGAAAAACTCGTCACAGATTTGACCGGGCATATCCTCATGCCAAGGTGGGTATCGACGGCCCCTGTCTTTAGGCATTGACGTATCCCACTTTGCAAAGGCAGCTATACGTGGTCGGCCAATGGTGTCTGTAGACATTGTATCGACTATCTTGATGTAACGTTGAAAGGGTTTGTTCAGAAGATCATCGCGATTGGCATTGTCCCACCAGCTGCGTACACCTGGTGTATCAGGCCAGAGCCGTCGTATGCCGGGGTCTGTGAAGGCCGCAAACCATACCTCAGTCAGGAAAGGCACATCTTCTAGAGTGACGTTCTCTAGCTTCAGTGTACTCGGAGTTGCCATCTTCAAGGGGTTGTTGCAAGGAAGAGGGTCAGACTTTGGCCGAGGCTTTCGTTGCTTATTGTATTACGCGTCGCCTGCTATTGGCCAACGAGCTGCGGGGAAAGATCATTTGTCGTTATCGGCGAACTTTGCCATCCGTTACCTGCCCTTAGTGGAAAGTTGCCCGTTATCTATATCATGACCCCCAACTTCATTTGCCGCTTGGAAGAAGCAATTATTCCCCTATGCGACATTGAACCATAGTGACGATTATTAAGGTTTTTGTGTCCAATACGCATTCCATGACGCTATGTATTGAATACAGAATAAGCTCCCTTTTGTCATATGCCGTTGCTTGTGAAGGCAAGGTGCTTCTAGAAGTACAAACACATCTGCATTTTGTAATACGAGCGGTTCGGCATGAATCTTTGATTCGTTAAATTCGTCCCTATGATCTAACAGTACTCGAATGATGATATAAGCGCTTTTATACTACCCAAAGCCGTGTGATACGAGTCAGTTGCTGCAACTCGGCGAAGTGTTTCCTCCAAGAGAATGGAAATATCGACCCCTACATCAACCACACAAGCTTGTGGAAATTGTCGATGGATCTGTAATGCTATCATGTACAAGTAGGCGTTGACCATCAATGTACCTGGGAGATTCTTGCCAGTCAAGAGGCCATTGAACGGGAGCCACAACACATAGTCTCGCAATGATCTCATCCGCTCAAATTGCTCGTCCGCGGGTAATGAGGAGTCGAGTGTTGTCAGATGTTGTGCAAGAATGATGAGTTGGTGAAGCCTACTCGCGTTTTCACGATCAGGTCCCTGCTCATCCAGATAGATGTGGAACTTGTGCATATCTACGATAATATGCTGTAGGGCGTCAGGCGTCGCAAATGTTGTATTTGAAGTTGAGTGCCAATCCGTTGCTGGTTGCCATGCTTTTATCATATAGTAGACAGATGATCTGTGACCCAGATCATCGCAGGCTCGCAATATCTAGATCGTCAGCCTGAACGGTCATTCTAGCGTCATGTTGAAACTTACAGCAGAGATTCCTTCAGACACTTGGCTCTGGCTCAGCCTGTTTCCGTCAGTATTGGAAACAGTGTGATGTTGATATACTTACATATCTTCAGATAGCCATAACAAGGCCATTGAAGCAGCGAGTGCACCATCAGCGTTATGGCAGCCAAAATTGGAAAGAGCTTCTCGTAGATCTTTGATAGCCATCATCTGAAATTGATAGGCTTTGCGGCGAGCATGTTGGCAGTTATTGTACAAGGCAACTTGGTATGCTGAAAGGGCGAGAACACCATTCATGGCTTTCCGAGATGTTGATATCATCCGGAAGAAGCTAAAGAAGATGAATTAGCCCGGAGCTAAGGATGCGCTTGTATCTCCACAGACCACGGCGAATAGTAAGATAAGACTGTCAATTTATGCACATCCATCATGGTAAGCTGGTACTGATTTTTTGCAGCTTGGTAGATAAAGCACAGTTCGTCTTGGGAGTAGATTGCCGGTTGCAATGTTATCCTGTTGCCAGTGTCTGGGACAGGCATAGACCCCGTTCTTCTCCATTGCCTCACTTCCGCTCTGGCCTTGGCTGACCATGGTTGACGAGACTTGAGGGCTGGGAGAGAATGGGCACTGCCCTCTTGAGGGGCACCGTTCAACGGCACCTCGTTCTGTGCGGGTGTATCGTGGAATGCACATTTGACCTTGTGTTTGGTGCAGTTTTGACTATTTAGGAATCAGCTGCCTGTCGAGGCATATGTAAGATTGCACCTACCATTGGGGATAACTCTCATCGCAGCGAATATGTCGGCGCTTGCTAGACGCGGCAAAGAATGGGTTAGTAGGGTCGGCTAATATCGACTTTCCTGGACCCAACGCACCAGGTTACGCAGCCCATACGGGACTTTGTATGGCTAAAGAAAGTGTTAGTGCATGTTGAGCCGAGAAGGCTCAAAGGTCTTACCTCCTGCGTATTCCACTCTTCGCCTTGGTGTTCATCTTGACCTGCATAGTATAATGAAGATAACGTAGGCGAGTGTATGAAGGTCTAAGAGTACAAGAGAATAGGTCTGAGATTATTAGTCTTGGAAGGATTTCACATCATACATGTCTTTAAATACATAGAGGTTGCGTAACCTCGCAGGCAGGGACTGGATGTAGTTAAGTGATTCGAGCTCCAAAGTACTTTGACCACGGCTTGAGGCAAACGGAAAACCAAGTATTTAACGCATTGCTCAGCTGAACGGCTATATTATAGATTAATTATAGTCAGTCAAGGCGTCGGGGGAAGAGGCTGGCCCCGTGAACCGGCAGTTATACGTGCTGGGCACTAGAGGGCGATCACGGCCCCTAGCCGCAACACCCGTGATATACTACGTAGTAGTGTCAGGCTGTCGATTTGAACCTTGCCGCAAAGAGTTAAGTGTGTCATGTCCCGTATGCTTCTACGGGCGCGCTTCGTCGAGGCTCTTAGGGTGGCGTCCCACGCGAGTAAATATGGCCTGCGAATGATGAAACAAAAGAAACTCAGTAGTACGTTATAAAGTCAAACTATCGAATTGACCTAGAACGACGTTTGTTGGCTGTTATCTGAGACCCAGCCCGGGCTTTACTCTTTCTGGGTGCAGCTTGCGACGACGCATACGGGCCGACAATTATGGCGTCTACTAAGCTATTTCAAGAAGGACTCCGCCAATCTGATGCCAGGCGCATGTCACATTTGCTGACTCAGTCGTCTGCCAAGCTTCTTTGGTCTTCCCCGCTAAGAAACGGCGAGACGAACTTCTCTCCACCAGGATCTCAAACCTGTCTGGATAAGCTCCACTAAGATATCTTGATCTGAGCAAGGACCTCCAGGTCGGTACGTACAGAGAGAGGAGGGCATTGGCTGCTCTAGGCTGCGAGCTATGGTCTTCCCTGGCGCCCTCAGCCAGGGTTGCAGCCGCTGCAGGAAACGAAAGATCAAGGTATGTTGGCATGTCGACAACGAATCGACCAACTTTGGTCGAATCACCCCCGTTTTCTGGCTGACGTTTTTACTCACTATTCTCGTAGTGTGACGGGAGGCGTCCAGGGTGTAAGCGCTGCGAGCTGTACAAGGCTACATGCCCTGGTTATGATCGCCCGCTAGCCTTTCGGTTTCACGGAGAGCCAGGCCATAGCCTGGTTCGTGATCAACCCTCCTCCAGCCAAGCTCCCGCACAAACCCTCGTCTTTGACAAGGGGCCATCCTGGGGTAAGGCGCGCTCTAAGCAAACTGGGGTCGCTCGACAGCCTCAGCCTTCTTTCGAAGATGAGTCTATCGCCTACTTTCTACACGAATACTGCGTTCTTCCGGGCCCAGGTGTCTTCCGTGGCCACCTTGATTTCCTTCGGGAAATGTATGAGAACTCTAGCCGGACGTCATGTATTCGACCAGCTACTCTTGCAACGGCCTACATGTCACTGTCTCGGCATTACAAGTCATCAACGCTCTATGTGACTGCTCGGAACCACTATGGCGCCGCTTTACGAGCTGTCAACAAAGATCTATCAACCGCAAAACGAACGTTGAAGAATGAGACCCTGGCCTCTCTGATGCTTTTGGGCATGATTGAGGTAATTTGTCACATCCATCAGTCCCTGCATTTGACTAATCAACTCCTCAGGACATTGAATGTCAAGGCCAGACCACAAAGGCCGTACACATGGCTGGCATTGCCAGATTGTATGAGGTTGTCGGCCATAAAATCCTCTTAGACGTCAACACGACTTCACTCAATGGCTGGATCTTTACGTCAATGGTCAGTATAAATTGACTCGGCCCCTCAAACTCCATCGCACCTAGAATCATGGGCGCTGACAAGAGAACAGCAACTTCCTTCGCTTTGTGTCAAGGATAATTTGAACTGCTTGGTCATTCCTGATGCCCATTTGGACACAGAAAACCATGCCGTCCGCTTAGCTCTAGTCGCCACTCGTATTGGGCAGTTCTACAGGGCAGCGAGGTGCATCAAAGAATCGGGAGATTCACCATTGTTATCCGATGATGAATGGAGTATGGTTGTATCATTGATCAAACAAGCCATGGGCATTGCGGCTGAGCTCGCAAGCATCAAGAGAATGGGGATTCCAACTAATCTGAGGCCACAGCGAACCACAGACAAGCGCTCTACTACCACCCAGAACCAGCCATTGATAAGCTTCAACTCGAGATGGACAGCCTGTAAATGGAGTCTCTTTACTGTGCTTACCATTCTCTTCTTTGAGAGGATACTCTTGCTGTCACGAAAGCTACTGCGCTCCGACTCGACGCAAAGCCCGGAGGCACGAATGGCTCAAACTGCTGCAGCAATCGCCGAGAAGCAGGTCAAGACGACCATCTTCACGCTATCTAGTACCTTGCCATTCCTGATGGGAGAGGTCGACATCGACGGAATAGCGCTTGCGGTGCCGCAGCGACAGACTGTTATTATGTATCACTTGGTCTGGCCGCTTTCTGTCGTCATAGTGAATCCTCACAGTAGCCCTCGGCAAGTTGCAGATTGCCAGGCAAGGCTCTCGTTCATTCGAGATGTGTACGGCATCAAACTCGCGTCTTTTGCACCCGCTCTAGCAAAAGACTTGATGGCATGATGGTTATATAAAGATAGCAAAGGATGTTAGTGGATGGAAGCATTTACGAGTATATGTTGCATATTCGTCTTTGAGCCTGTTACATTGTCCCTAGAAGTATTAGTAGAATTACTTGGTCTGGTCTAAGACTCGCTTAGAACTCGTGTTAGGGACTAATGTTTTCACTTTAAGCCTAGTAACCACTCAATTCAGCCTGCTACTGGCACTATGTGTTGCAGCTGACATAATCTAAGCCTAATAGGGTGATAAATGATAGACTGTCCCCTGATGGAACTATAGGCATGGCACGGTCTCTGTCAACTATCTGCAACTCGTCTCTATATTGATAAGAATTGATGGATCTTTTCTCTTAATGTAACCTTCCTTGATAAGGGTCTTGATATTGCTAACTTCACCAGTGAAGAACTGCGCACCAAGACCAGGCTGGCCAAACCAAGGGGCAATAGGCCCCCCCACAACTGTGAGAGGTTTGATAACTCGATAGACATGGTAGTTGTAAGGGAATTCGGGAGTGTTAGGGTACGTATCGAGGTTCCAAGGAGGAAGAGCCCTCTGCGAATAAGGGGCAGAAGCAGCAGAAACGTATGTTCCTTAGAATTACATTAGCCGTGGTTATAATCAACCCATACAAGTGCCTACCTGATTCACCTCCAAATCGATCTACAAGAGTACCTATACCAAGAATCATGCTGCCATTGATGGTATCCCCGTTCGTATCAAGCTGAAAGCCGTTTTGCTCAGGATACACGTAGTTGCCATACTTATCGGTCCACCTGTCGAGGAATTCGCCTGGAGTGAGACCTCCAAAGTGGTTGTAGGTTTCAACGATTGTATCTAAAGGAAGCTTTGTTGGAAAACTTTTAGGACCAAGTCGAGAATCACTGCAGATGTAGGCCTTGGACTTGATGCCCCCATCTTGTGTGCCAGTGCAATCGCAGCTTGACTTTTCGATAGTGTAGGGCACAGCGGAAACAAAGGACAGCCATAGCATGAAGGAGAAGAGGGATGAAGGAAGCATCTTGAAATTATTGTGTTTCATGTAATGTGGCGAGATAGATTGATAGAATTCTGCTTTTACTCGCGGATTAGACGTACTTTTATACCTTGTATCGCGTTTCACTCGGTAGATGTTACAACCGCGTAAATACCATGGGGGCTGGTGTCTCGAGTAAATGAGCCGATATCATCAAAGGTTCTTCTTACCACTTGTGTGGTTAAAGGCACCGGATCAAAGTGAAGAAATTGGATTATCTCCCGCCTCCTGTCGTACGAATTGAACGGGATGTGGCATGAATGATACAATGACCTTTGTTGCGCAGACTAAACCTCGCGGGTTTGCGAAGGGTCGCCCGGGCCGATTGTCGACGAGCGAAGAGGCTGGAAGCTCATAACCTTGAGGCAGAAAAAGATTCAGTGTGACACGTCAAGAAGAATATTACCGGAGAACAGAACACTAATCCAGCCTCCTCCTGTCGCTATTCACCACCCAGCCTCTGAAAAGTCTCCTTAACCGGCAGACGCTTGTACGAGGTTGGACGGCTGGTTGCGGCGCATATTGACGCCCGTAAGTGAGCTTCTAGACATAGTAGGTAGCCGCCCGGCTGGTCGGCTAATCGGCTAGATCCTTCAAGAGGAGAAGAGGGTCACAGGAAAGCCGTAAGATCCAAGCCTTCAACCTCCCGTTTAGAAAATGGCCGAGGCGCCAAACCATTATGCCGTTGATCTTCATCCGAACAAACATGCTCCAGACACGGCATAAACCGAGGACCTCTCGGTTGAGTAGCTAAGTAATCAGAAGATAGGCTATTCTATTCAGGATTTCCTGATTGTGCTCTTACCCGCCTAGCGTTTACACTATCACATCATTGTCGGCCTTTTCTCTAGGCTGCTGGAGGATTGGAAGCCTACTAACATCCTGAGTATAAGGTGTCATGGTCCCTGGAAGATATGCCGCCTGTCTGACTATACGGAGAACATTTATTGTACTGACTGAGTATCAAATTCCTGTCTCACACAAGAGCCGATGTCTACCAGTTGGCTGTTCTTTTCGTTGTCAATCTCTCCAAGATAAACATGATGTCAAAGATGGATCATGTGACTCCTGGAATCGAGCTCATTACAGAACGTGAACTTTTTGGTCCTACAGACGCCGAGCTTATTGCTTATTTGAAAAACCCTCCAAAGGTCACACACGAGCGCAACATCTGGACCTTTTGGGATGTTGGATTCGGCAACATGCGCCCCTGGACACAGCGAAATGCCCTAGGTTGGGTGCATCGCCAAAGGCATGGCTGGGAAGTGCGACTCCTAGACACAGTCCCTGGGTCCGCCACTCATGTACACAACTTCGTTTCCAAATAGTATCTTCCTGAATGCTTTAACAACAACAACACTATGGACGGCATGGCCAAGGGCCAGCATGCCAGTGACGTGGCTCGATTGCCGCTCTTGTACCTCTACGGTGGAGTGTGGATGGACTGCGGCTCTATACTGATCCGTTACTTGGATGACATCTTCTGGAATGATCTTGAGAGCCCAGAGTTGCCCTTCGAGATGGCTATTACTTTATTCCAGTCTCGAAAATACATTGGTTAATGCCTGACTGGATTCATTGGCGCCAGGAAGGGCAACCCTTTCATCAAGCGTTGGATAAAAGTCTGGCAAGCATTGTGGGCGGATGGCCGAACAAATTGCATGGGTTTGCATGAACACCCTCTCCTGAAGCGCCTTGGACTCATTGTTCCGCCCGAGATGCAAGAGCACAAGAAGCCTCGGTCTATCGATATGGGCGGGGCTGATGTATTCGATCTCAAGATCCGGACGGATTACTTGGTGTTAAATATGGCTTACGAACGAATCAGGCTGCTGAAAGACGACTCAACGGGCTGGGATGGCCCGAAGTACTTCAGAACTTATGTGCATCTGATGGATACAATCGACGAAGTATGGAAGTCCCACGAGATGCTAGACCAGGACGAGCTCTTCTTTATCCTGTCTCTTCCCTTCAAACCTGAAGATATCCGCAACGATGCCAAACAACAAGAAGCCTTTGGCTACGTCAGCTACGTTCTCGCAAACTGCAGTATTGCCAAGCTTAGCCAGGGCTATTGGCAACCTGGCGCCAGAGTTCCTCTGGCGATATGCTGGAGCATGCCCCAGAATGCTGACGCTGATATCAAGAAGGGAACATGGGCAGAGTATCTGCGATGGGTGAGCTTGGCTTATAATCAGACGAGGTACAAGGGCAAATGTTTGCCTAGTCTTAAGCTTCCAGAAGAACGGGATGAGGCTCTGAGTGCGGAGTTGCTTGAGACTCAGTAAGGTTCCTAAGCATCTGAGTCGTGCATTAGAATAGTTGATCATTTCTTGTTTACAACGTTGAGTTGTATTTTTCATGGTCGTATCAAGACTTTTCTTTTCTAGTACTATGTGTTTTACTCAGCCAGGGTAGAGCTTCAGGAAATCGCACATTGCATCAGTTGGAATATTGCAAAAGATTAGCTAGCAGTCGTTAAAAACGACAAAAAGAAGAACTTGATGAGACTGGGACTCGAACCCAGGAGGATTGCTCCACCAGGAATTGTAGGTGTTAAGGTAACCTTAACCTGACGCCATAACCAACTCGGCCATCTCACCGCATTTCTTGCTGACAAAGCAGATATCACAGCTTATATACACCACCGTCATTCGACTCGAGGTTCGCCAAGCAGAGTTATGAACACAATAGGAATAAGTAATAGCAACTTAATAACAACTAAGTATAAAAAATAAAGCTGAGTGCTAAAGACTTGGACTAAACCCTATAGCTTTACGATTGAGAAAACAAGTACCTCATTCCAGTCCAAATCTCCTCCCCAGACTCGACAATCTGCTCAGCTGGAACAGCAAAGCCACCCCCTCTCAATCCTGCAGGTCGAAGCTCAACACCCCAAGCAAGATCTGCCTTGGCTACGTCAAACATCCAATCGCTACTCTGGCCAGAAGTCTGGTAGATGGTCTCGCAGGTAGGACCATATACAAACTCGAGTCCATTGACTTTTCGAATCGCATCTACTACCCCATGTGCCAAATCCATCTGTTCATCGATGTTGGTCGCATTGGCGGAGCAGTTGTAGCCGTAAGGTAGCAGAATCAGTTGACTGTAAGAGTGCCAGTCGACGAAAGAACGAATACCGGTGTTCTGAGCGATGGTCATAGTGTGGTTAACCAAAGCCCTATTCTCAGGCGTGTCACCGGCTTTAAGACCTCGGTATGTTTCATCGCATGCATCTTTAGACGACCCACCAGGAACATTCCACTTATGGGGCCAGTTGCGGTTGATATCAGTACCTACGCAGGTCTCATTGAGGCGTTTCTGGCGGTTTTTGCGCCAGAGACGATCGTCTGTTGTAGTATAAACAAATCCTAGACGAAGAATATGAGTACTGATACCGAGACTGCCACAAGAAAGGCAGAAATTTACTCACCGTCGGGATTCACGACAGGCATGATATAAAAGTCATGGCTATCTAGCGTCTTGCGAATGAGGGCATCCTTCTTTTGGTAGCCCTCGACGATCTTGTATGCCATGTATTCAACTGTCTTGAGGGGATATTAGTACGGTGGCCCATTGTTCGCTAATAGAACCGGAACTCACCATTCCTGTAAGCCATTCGCGAGCATGCACAGTCCCATGCCAGATAATGGCAGGGTTCCGTCCCTTTCCGCCATTACCCCAAAGGTGAATGCCACGAATGTCTCTCTTCTCAATGGATTTTCCAGCAGTAAAGATTTCCGAGTTGTTCGGAAAAGAAGCATGCAAATCTGACAAAAATTCGAGATGCTGTTCAAATTTGTGATAGGACTTGAAGTAGGATGCGCTAGGAAGTGCAACCATATCGCCTTGGGCCTTGTCTGTAGCTGCGAAAGGTTAGTAATACAACCTGTCCGATATGGAGATAAGAAGGACCTGACCTTGATACGAGTTGAACATGCTCTCTTTGGCAAGCTCAACTCCCAAGTCGTCGCTGGCGAGCGTAGTGTTAAGATCAAGGGCTTGAAAGTCATCAAGACTCTCTGGAGATATAGCAACCTCAATATTCTTATGGCCATGTCCACAGCTCAGGCCAACGTGCTTGAGCTCCTTCAAAAGGCTCGTGACGCCTTCGTATGATTGACCTGTTTCAATGGTGAAAGCTTTCCAGCCGTCATAGGACACTTTGGCTGCAACAAATGGCACTACGAGCCCGAAGAGAAAGTTGACCTTCATGTTGAAAGGCTGTAAGAACCTGGTAAGGATGTTTTGTGAATGTTGAAAAGCACAGTCGAGAACAGGCCGTCCGAATTCAAGATACATATACTCAAAATTGACTCTGATGCGTTTATGATTCCGGTCTACACTCTGGATACAGGATGAGAATAATGGCTTAGTAAGTCACACTAAAAGACCAGCTGTTTGGCTACAACAGAGTAAAACCTCGGCGCAAGAAACTGATTCGCATGGTGAAGGCAGTGTATCACAAGCTAGGGTGCGCTGAGAAAAGTAACCTCCTTTCAGGTCTATGAAATTGAGTTGACAAGGCCATCGAGACAGGGCATCACTAGAATGCAGCCTGCCGTACGCTTTGCAATGGGTTACTACATGGAGATTTGGACCTTGAACATGATCCGGAAGAAAAGTAGGTCTCCGTCAACGCATGAGTAGTATATATTCGAGAACCGGAAATACTTTTGCCAAGACGGCTAACGAAAACTCACTCTACTCCTTGCTACTATCGCCCTACTCCTTGTTCTCTCCTCTCTCCCACGTGCATTGGAGAACTTCCGCTAATCTCCCCCAAATACGCCTTGGCATCTCATGGCCAACATCGTCCCACAAGACATATTCAGCGCCGCCTGGTATAGCTCTTGCTAGCGCCTCACCGTGAATCTCGCCAAAGGTCGGGTCCTTGGCAGCCTGAACAACTGTAGTTGGACAGCGGACGTTTTTGAGCGTGTCTAACCCCGGCCACCCTGATCCCTCGTGCGACGCTGCGCCGTGATTCGGCTCTTTGCTATAAAGGGTACCACCTTTGATATCCCTGTCCGTGATGCGAGCCGTCAATGCCTCACGTTCCTTCCTCTCTTCTTCGTTCGGCTGCGTCGTGAAAGCGTCGTACAAAGCCATACCAAATCTGATATATGTCTCCCTCTCATTTCCGAAGCCCCCCAACGTGGGTTGGAAGCCTAGATCAAGTCCTTCCTTTATAGGTAGATCTACACTCACGCCCGGGGATGTATACAACAATGCTAGGCTCTTGACTTGGTGAGACCTGCGTGCTGCGACAGTATACGCTACTGGGCCTCCTTTGCTTACGCCGACAATGTGGAAGCCTTTTGAGGGCGCGCCAAGGTTGAGGTGGTCAGCGAGACCTTCGACGTCCTCTGCCATATCCCCGATTGAATAACCCCCAGGAACTGGGAACTCTGTTGATAGTCCAGTATCACGTTGGTCAAAGCGAATAACGAAGCGCCTCTTGCCATCACTAGAAGAGACCAATTGTTCGACGAGGTCCTCAGGCCATTCAAGCATGGAGCCTGCATGGCCGGGGACGAGAATAACGGCAGGATCTGACGGATTACCAAAGGTCTGATAGCAGATGCGTACGCGATTGGGGAGCGTAACGAAGAGCTCTTGGGAGACGTTCATTGCGATCGAATCAGTTTGGTAACACAGAAATGTTTAGTTAGCTAGCCTAACCAACAGAGGGAAAGGTTTTTGTGATATGGAAACAGTGGGAATAGTAAGCACTAAGATAAATCTGGAAAGGAGTTGCGGTGTAAATGACGGTGTTACCAGGTTGTAAAGATTTGGAATCGCTACGGAACTGGCGGCAATTGCCCTTGGAAATTTGACTTTATTTCGACCATAGGATGCCACTATTCACAACTGCAAATAAAGCTAAAACAGAGAGAAAACAGAATAACCAGGATTCCAGTCACATATGGAGTGCCACATCGTTGCTTAAAATAGTTATGGTTATTACTTATCCAATTTTACGAGACTGGAGGTTCCGTTATCGAACGACCTTATTCAAGTGAACATATCTTGAATGTTCTAATATGTGAGGTGTGAACTATCTGACACCTTACCATCATGGTAAGGGTGAGATTATGCTCCGAAAGCCAGCTGATGTCACATAAATCTCTGCACGAACAGCTGTTGACGGAAGATCCAAACGTCTATCACAAAGTGTCAAGTGACCGGACCAGATACCGCTCCATGGTAAGACGAGCCGTGAGCACACAGCCAATCAAGGTCAGGAAAATCCAAGATGAGAATAGATTACTTCGTAAATTATTTGAAAGCTGAGTGCAACTTTAGCCAGATAAGGACTCACACCTCACATAAGCTAACTGTCTCTACCATAGAGTATGGGAAGTCGTCCAAAACCTTTACCTTAAAACGTTAATACTTCCACTTGATACGATTGAGTCGCCAACACCTTTGCTCCTCAAGATACTAGTCAACTAGCAAAGCCATGTCTTCAACTTTCCAGCCCAAGCAAGTCACCAAGTACGAAGCCTCGCACTTGGCCGAGCTTATGGGTGATGTGAGCAAAACCATCATCGACTTCGTCCTTGGTTTGATCCCCGCTTTTGAACCTCACAATATCATTCACGACAATGCTTGTGGAGCTGGAGTGGTTTCCCATGCTATACTCACAACCGCTTCGTCGTCTACGGAAGGCCTCTATATACATGCCACTGACATCAACCCTCATTTTGTAGCGGCTTGTGAGCAGCTTGCTAAGCAGAATGAGTGGCCGTTGAAAGCTCAAGTTATGGATGCTAGGGTAAGCCGGGCCTTTACATCTAGCTGTGCTCTCAGATTCTCACAACTTGCATAGATTCTTGATTTCCCAGACAACCATTTCACACATTCGTTCAATAACTTCGCTTTCCACTCCATGGACGTCGCAGAACCAGCACTACAGGAGGTTTATCGAACCCTCAAACCTGGAGGTATGGCCATGGCATCGACTTGGAATTACATGCCACACATCAATGCTATCAAGCATGCCCATTACGTCACGCGAGGAAGAGAATGCCCTCTCCCGCTATTCCTCCACGATATAGCTTTTGAACAGGAACACCTTACAAGGGCCCTGAAGAATGCCGGCTTCGATTCTAAGAAGACCAACCTTCATATTAAGGATGCCTTTGTGGCAATCCCGGACATCAAACGATGGGCTCAACTGGCATGGAGCTACTTGGGCGTTTTACCGTCTGGCTGGCTTGAAGAAGATGAAGAGAAGTGGGACGAAGCCATTGATGATATTGTGAGCCAGCTGAACAGCAGCCATGATATCTCGAAGAATGAGGAAGGCGAGACTGTTATGAAATTTGTTGGTTGCGTCGCTATTGCTATCAAGTGAGCTGGGAGCGCCTCCTGACTCGTGCTCTACATAGTTGTCTTGGTGGACAGTTCACATATAGTCAATCGTTTGGCCCATCAATTGAGTGTTCGGTTCGAATTGTATAAAACTGATAAATTACATCAGGAAGCATTAATGAGACCGTCGTTTCTTGATCAGAGCTATTTGCTGTTCTTATTCCAACATATGCCGAGCCAGAAGTTAAGCTTTGATCTTCCCCCGCAGTTCACCAAACTGAATTTGTGATAGGATCACTCCAGCTCCACGAAATATGGTTCTTGACACGTATTACAACCAATCAATGATGTGAATAGAAGACTTCCATATCCTGAACATCCCGGATTATGACGCAACTGACGCTAAAGATTGTTCCTCCAACCTTTCAAATTTTACCTCCTTCAGAAATTTTACTCTTTTCATCAAACAACATCTCAAAACACCATCATGACGACCAAAGCCATTGTCTATGCCGAGCAGGGCAAAGCCGTTATTCAAGAAGTTCCACTGCCCAAGCTTCGTGACGAGTATATCCTTGTCAAGGTTAATGCTGTTGGCCTCAACCCCACGGACTGGAAGCACGTTGATTATGGAGTCACAGAGGCTGGCTCAAGGCTCGGATGCGACTATGCCGGTGTCGTCGAGGAGGTAGGAAGCAAGGTCACCAAGCCTTTCAAGAAGGGTGACCGAATCAGTGGCGTGGTCCACGGAGGGTAGGTGCAATTTGAGATATTAATGTTGCCGTATTCTGAAACTCTGAAGTGACTTTACCCAGCATGAGAATGGCGGATTTGCTGAATACATTGTCGCCAAGGGTGATGTTCAGATCAAGACCCCCGACAACATAACTGACGAGGAGGCTGCTACGCTCGGCATCTCCATCGCCACAGTCGTACGTATGCGTGTATCTCTTGATGATATTTGTCTGAATTTGCATCTAGGGTCAAGGCCTTTACAAGACTCTGGGTCTGCCATTGCCCACCGATGACAAGAAGGATGATCAATACATTCTCATTTACGGTGGCAGCACTGCAACCGGCATCTTTGGTATCCAGTTCGCCAAGCTGTCTGGTCTCAAGGTGATTGCAACTGCTTCGCCTCACAACTTTGACTACCTCAAGTCTCTTGGAGCCGAAGTACTGTTTGATTACAAGTCCCCCAATGTGGGTGAAGAGATCCGCAAGTACACCAACAACTCCCTGAAGCTCGCCTGGGACTGCACTGCTCAAGGCGCCGCAATTTGCGCGGGAGCTTTGAGCAGCGAGGGTGGTAAATATGCTACTCTCCTCGACCTTGACGCGAAGGAACTGTTGGATGCCAACCCCAAGGTCGATGGGCCTTACGTTACCCTTATGTACTCTATCTTTGGCGAGCGTTTCTTCAAGGGTAAAGAGACGCCAGCCAAGCCTGAAGAGTTTGAGTTTGCAAAGAAGTTTTGGGAGATTTCTCGACAGCTTCTGGAGGAGGGTAAGCTCAAGACGCCACAAACTTATGTCAACCGCGGTGGAAGTGGGTTTGAGGGAATTTTGAAGGGGTTGGATGAGCTCAGGGCCAACAGGGTCAGTGGCGGAAAGCTGGTTTATACTTTGAACTAGATGCCTTGAAACAACTACTACTATGGTCAAGATAAAAAGAAATAAACGCCTTTCTAAGATCGCATAGATATGCTGAGCAAAAGCAAAAAATGAAAGACATGCCTCCACACAGGATTGAACTATGGACCTTCGCATTACAAGTGCGACGCTCGTACCACTGAGCTATAGAGGCTGCTTGATGACGTCTGAAAGGTAAATTTGCTCTATATAGATAAATTGAAAATCAATCCATGTATTGACGAATGGATAACAACAAATTGTTTGCCATTGACATTATTCCAAGGCTTCCTCACACATGCCCAGGCACCCTCAGCAGAGCTACCACGTGCTACCGTTTACTGCCCCGGACTCTAGTGTCCAAGCGAGGCCTGTTTATTTCCGGAAGCCATCATCGTGAAGACAAAGAAACGTGCCATCTAAAAGTTACATCCTGGTCTTAAGCACCTAACACATTCGTCCTAGCCTGTGCTAATCTTCGGCATCTCTGAGCCGAGCAGCGGATATGGCTGGCGCCACGAAGCCTAACAGGGCAATAAATCGACGTGTAAAGTGCACCAAAGTTAATTGTATTAATCACCGAGAAGCTCGGTTACGTCTGGAACACTCACGAACCCTCATGTTGGCATGTGTCTTACAGAATTGTGTACTTGATACGTAATGATCTATGGGGCAAGTGTCTTGGTTGCACTTCCAACTGCCTATCTGCGACACCCTAACCATGTCCTTGATATTTCTTGTCTCACAGGATCATACATAGCAACACTGCCTCCTCCGCTTTTGACCAAGTCAGCCGTTGCCTGTTGAAATATTAAAGCCTCGTTACACCGAGCTCGTCCGAAGCTTTACCACTCATCACTCGCTGACCTGTACTCTTCTTTCACACATCGTGAGTGCTTGGATCCTCATATCTCGACGCCATTTATCGTTACCTCGTACTTGCCTGCATCCAACACCATGCTTGGGCTCAAGAGGAGATTTAGAAACGATAGATCTGAAGAAATCCCCCGTAACGATACATCTGACGACGACCCCCAACGGCCATGGATTGAAAATGCCTTACCTGTCTTTGCTTGCGGTGCAGGTCTATTTTCAGATGGCTACATCAACAACGTAAGGACTCCTCATTATTTCCTTAATCACTCCTCTAACGCAATCAGGTCATCGGCTCCGTCAACACCACACTCAGAAGACAATATGGAGATGTCTACGCCAATTCCAACGCCTTTAAGTATGTGGCCGATATTGCATTCGCAGGCACAGTCGTCGGTCAGCTGGTCTTTGGATTTCTTGCAGATCACTGGTCGCGCACCAACACTTTGATGGTCTCAACTGTTATCCTCATCATCTTTACTGCCCTCGCGGCTGGGTCTTACTGGCATGGCCAAGCGGTAGGAATGTTTAATATGCTAACTGCTTGGAGATTCTTTGTTGGCATTGGCATTGGAGGTATGACCGTACCTGCGTTAGGCTTGATAGAGGATGATGTTAATTGTTTGTAGGTGAATACCCAGCGGGCAGTGTTGGATGTGCAGAGTCTAGTGGCAAAATGAAGAAGGGTACCAGGAATCGATGGTTTATTCTATTTACCAACTCGATGATTGACTTCGGATTCGTTATGGGTGCTTTTGTGCCTTGTAAGCTACTCTCCTGGTTACGTCTGACTTGAGTGTTGCTGACTTTAAAGACGTCGTCGCTGCTGCGTGTCACAATGCTCACTTTGGTACCATCTGGAGAACCAGTCTAGGAATTGGCGTCGTTTTCCCGCTCGTCTTATTTGTTCTACGTCTGAGGCTCAAAGAACCCGAAGAATTCGCAAATGAATCCATGAGACGCCAAACGCCATACTGGTTGGTTCTGCGTTTCTACTGGTTCCGGCTCTTTTGTGTTAGTTTGGTGTGGTTTCTTTACAACGTGAGTCTTCCGGCCGTGAGTTACGAGTATCACTAATGGAAGATCAGTTCTCTTCATACGCCTTCGGTATCTACTCTTCTTCTATTCTTGCTGGAATCTACGGCGACAACGCCAACCTTACCACCGTCTTTGGTTGGAACACGGTTATCAACATGTTCTACTTGCCAGGAACTATCCTTGGAGCCTTTGTCAGTGACTGGATTGGTCCTCGCTACACCCTTATCCTCGGCGTCACTCTGCAAGCCATCGTGGGTTTCATCATGGCAGGTGTTTACAACAAAATCTCTAGCCAAATTGCCGTATTTGCTGTGGTATTTGGTCTTTTCCAGGCTCTTGGTGAACTTGGACCTGGTAACAACATCGGCCTTCTCGCAGCAAAGACTTCAGCCACTGGTGTTCGAGGTCGATACTATGGCATTGCAGCTGCTGTTGGCAAAATTGGTGCTTTTGTTGGAACTTATGTGTTTCCATATATCCAGGCTGCCGGTGGCAACAAGACACAGTCGGCACAGTACCCCTTCTGGGTATCTTCGAGCTTGTGCATCCTGTCGGCACTCATTGTCTTCTTTTGCATCCCCCATATTAGCCAGGACACTATCACACTTGAAGACCAGCGATTTCGAGAATATTTACAAAATCAAGGCTGGGACACTGCTAACCTTGGCCTTGACTCGGCTGGTATAGAAGGAGGAGCCGTGGCAGATACAAAGAAGGCGGAAAAGTGAGGGCTGTATGGTGAATCTTATTATCATATTTCAAACGCTGGTGCTGGTTTCCGGTCAAGGTACCGATTCACCTCATACTTTTGACACAGTTCATTCTAATAGCTTTTTCATGCCCCATCTTTCGAAATTCTGGCCATATTGACATTCATTTCCTTATAACTGGTATCTGAACCCGACTCCCAATCCGTGGTTTGCTACTCTCTGCTCTTATATCACAACAAACAATATCAAGTACAAGTAGAAAGAGCTCGATTCTCAGCTAGCAGACACGAAAGCTTTTGTTTACAAAAGCGCCCGACAATTATGATATAATCCAAGATGCTTCTGCCTAGTAACAATCAATATAATACTATACATGTCGCTGGCCCGCTTGTCGGCGTGGATAATCGTGAAGTCGTTGTGGCATATTTGAACAACCCCTCTGTAAATGCTGGGTGAATACAGACGCCTCATCCTCCGAGGTTCCGCAAGCTGGACATTGATATCGACCCCTTTTGTTGAGAAAGGTACCAGGCGAAAGGGCATGGTTGGGCAATCCAGTACAAGATATCAGATGCTGTGCAACATGATGAGGCAGGTAGGAAAGCCACATATCCGGATAAACACTGTTTTGCTGTGCCATAAGAGGATATGGTGTGTTATAGGATGCTGTAGGGTTTGATCCCTGAGAAGCTGCACTTTGCGAATATGATCGTCCATGGGTTGAATTGCGAGAATACCGGCTGTGGCTGTCTGCTGAAGAGAAAGATCCATGGCTAGATCTCGAATAGCATACTACGGCTGGGGCGGCTGGTACACACTCTTCTAAAGGGCGAATCGGTGGCAAAAGGCCTTGGAAGGAACCCCTGCTGGAGCTGGGCCGGGGAATGTCAAGGCTCCGTCTTGATAACATTGGCGACGCCCTGTTCTGAGGAGGATGCAGTCCAACTGCAGTTTTTGGACGAGGGATTTTTGGGGTGGTCGAATATGGGGATGATGCTATAGTGTGTGATGCCTTCTGTTCGTGAACTACAGATTTGGGCCGAGGAATGCTTGCTGCAGATACTCGTGGTGAAGCATGTGCGTAGGATGGGTATGGATTATCTTGTCTCGCTGCCGGCTGAAACTGAGAGTGTGTGTACCCCGGCTTATTGATCGTAGGTGAATTTCCAGCGTGCGAGTATTGATGTTGATAATGAGTTCGTGGTTGTTGTTGTTGTTTCGACTTCTCATCTTGTTGAGAATCCAGGGCGACAAATGGATGTCGAAGTGGACTGCCATTCTGCGACTCACCCATTGTGCTACATGCCATCTGAGCCCTCTGAGTAACTTTAGGGCAGGTTGGAGAAGGCTTCTCTACCTCTTGACGCTGTTCAGACGCAGACATGTATTCTTCCAAGCTCTGCCCTTGGGCAATCAAGTCCATTGGATCAATGGTCGACACGCGGTTCCTGCCTGGCTCTGGAGCAGGCTCCGGCTCTGGCTCATCTTCGGTCCTATCGGGATCCTTTTGCTGAAGCTCACTTGTAACTGTATCACATCGAGTTGTACAGGGACTTTCCTGGCTGTTGTCGTCTGTTTGCCCATCCGTCTGTGTTGCTTTCTCAGATTCACTGTCTCTGCTACTGAGGGCTTCAGCTGTCTCGTCTATGGTCAGGAGCTCCTCGTTGGCGTCACAATGAAGGGGCTCTTGGTCCTGGGTGGATGATTGGTTTGTTGATTCTGCTCGTAGAGGAGATCGAAGCTCATCGTCATTTTCTGAGGCTGTTCACTTATCAGCAACGTTGTCATCGATCAGTACGAGATCTACTACCCTCATCATGCGAGTATCGAATCTCAACATCAGTTTTAATAGGCTCTGGGGGGTTCTTGACCTCCTCTTGAGCTCTGATATAGTCGATGGCCTGCCGACTGTGCTCGATAAGATTGGCCCTGTTGTCATCCCACTCTTCTATCTCGTCCATGTAAACCCAGGTCACGTGGCTTTCATCCGGGAACTTGACACCCTCGAAGAACATAAAAGGAAGTTCTCTTTTAGAGGATTTAGGTCCCCCGCTCTCATAGCCCTTAGCCAAGGTGATTGTCTTGCTCGAGCTGTCGTATTGGTAATGGGGAGGTAGCTCTTTGAGTAGACCCAGCTCCTCGAGCGTTGAGCGGATGCCAATGTCCTCCAAGTCGTGAAGAGGGAGAAGAACCCCCGCATACCATTGTTTGGACTGGCTCCAGTAAACAGTGTAGACTTTGCCAGGAATTGGATTGGTTACTGCGTTGGGGTTTCTGTGGTGGCCGTTTTGACGATTCGAGGTACGTGTTGATCTTCTGTTCCTCACCTCATGTTCTGTGTCTCTGTCTCTTGTGCCTTCCACATTCTCATCAGGTCTTGGACTTTCTACTCTTGATGTGTCAAGCTCAGGTGAAGAAGGACAAGAGTCGTTGGCAACGCGGATATTGTCCCCAGCTGGAGGCTGCTGGTCGCCCTTTTTCCATGCTTCCCTGGCGATGCGATTGTTCTTCTCGAGCTTTTCATCGTCGCAATTAAGAACTTCATGTCCCAGAGTCTTGACCACTATGCAATGGTGGGCTTTAGAAAGCTTGTGCCCTCGTACAAGGTGGATCGATGCCGCATGTAGCGGATTATCCTTGAAGCAGAGGTTGTGTTCCTGACATCGAATGATAAGGTACTTTTCTGGTCCATCCTTTTCAAAACGTTTTTTGATAATCAATTGCTTGATTGCTGCCCTGCCCTCCTGAAATACTGCGTCGTAGCTAACTGACGGCATGCTGTTTCCGAGGCGTAGGCGTTTCTGGCTACCTTGAATATCCTCGTTTCTTTTTCTCTTGCGCGCCTGTAATAGCCTTTAGCAGACAATCCTGTAGGCGTGAATAACTCAAATATTACTCACTTCATTAGAAGCTACTCCAAAACGCACGTTTGCTCGCGGGGCCCTTGTAGGCTCGTCATCTTTCTTTGTCAGATCAATCGAGAAGGCGTTGCGCGTTTTCTCCTCGTTGTTCGTTTTCCAATCTGTAGCAATCTCTGCCAGCTTCTCCATCAAAGACGTTACATGTTTGTTGATATCGCGCTCATGTGCAGCTTTGGCATTTTTGCGTGCTGCTCTGTAGTTGTTCTCAAGTTGGGCCTTTTTCGCGACGAGACCTTCAATTTCGCGCCGTTTTTCAAGTCTGTCGGCTTCTCTCGGATTGTTGAATATCACATCCCATACAGCCGTAATCTCATTCTCGATGTTCTGCAAAGCTTGCTGGTATTCTCGGACTGGCGACGGTATGTTGTTTAGGGTGTCTCTACAGCGCGACACGTGCTGGGAAATCTGGTTTATAATGGCCAGGCCCTTGGGCGATTTGGCCTCTGAGGCAGATTCCATGCCGCTGGTGACTGGAAAAGTAAATGTCAGGCCGCCAAGGTGGTGGTTGGTGTTGACAAAGAGCTACCTGGTAAGGGGGGGATGAGATAGGACGAAGTGAGATGAAAAAGGAGAAGAATAGGGTTTAGGCCAAGGTGTGGCCTTATTCATATTTAACAAACATGTTGCGTGGAACCAACAGCTCACAAAGTCATCACCATCCATGTCCAACCCTATCCGTTCCCTCTTCTGAAAAGCAAATATTGCCAAGCCAACAGACCAACCAGGCCGCTACGGACGCTACTCGATGTTACACATTAGCTGCTGACCCCGCACGATTTGCAATTGAGGACTGAGACACCAGTTGGCCACGGCATACCGAGGAGGAGTCCGGTAGGCTTTATTTTTGGTGGCATTGACTTTGTGCTTGTACAAGTAATTTGTGCATGTGCATAGCCGTTTCTTGTGTTTGACAGACGGCTAGTCTAGTTATACTCTTTGTCCTCTTCTCTTCTGGCTACTTCAAATAGAATACACATCTCAATTGGTCTCTTGTCGGTGGCGGCGCCTCAGTTTCAGTTCGATCACGGTCACATAGCCGAGGTGCAACCCATCCACTAGCAATTGGCCCACGATAACCTTACCGATGCGCTCTTTATCTATTCCCTGTCTGTACCAGTCTGTACCAGGCATACGATCCACAACCGTGATAACAATCTCACTCTTGGTGGGGACGATTTTCCATCTTTCAACGTTCGGCCGGGGGTCCAGGTACCCGGTCGTCAATTGTTTTTGGCGCCAAATGTCCCTTTTTCTTATACAAAAATTGGTATCATCTGACATTCTGGCTTTATAAATCTCTATATACACGGCTATATCCACAATTCATACATCTATTAGACAATGGTAATAGTCTCTGTAATCTCTTGCTCAAACAATTGTTGCTCGTTCTTGTTGCTCCATGTCCTTATACCAATTCTCTCAAACGCATTCGGTTGAAATGGCGATTTGCCCAGTATCAATAACTCATGGTCGTGATATTTCCCCGTACTCAACCCCAGCCTCAATACCCAACATTGAATCACGGGACTGCTCTCCGTCTGCCCGTAACTGTCCTCAGAGAGTGGCGGCTGCTTCATTCTTTCCAATTCATCTGCAAGATCTCGGTCGTTGTGTTCAAAGGTCCGTCTGCACACAGAGGTTACTGATCTGCCGCCCGGTTCAATAGCGACCGTTGTCGAGAGAGCAGTATCAGCAGCAAACATCAACTCAATGTCCCCAATGCGTGCTGCGACCAAGCCCTTTGGTTCTAAGCGCTCAATTTGACCCATAGAGATTGGCCCTTGGATTACAATCTTTCCACTACTGACTCGCCCAAGAGGCGCATCAGGGCCAGTCACAGAACTGAGCTCAAGAACCTTTGAGGCTCTTTGGTAAGGCCATCTCCCGTTCCGGAAACACCAATAGTCGACTTCATCCGTTATAGAAGCCCAGCTAAAACTTGGTGCGGTATACGCTCTGTTGACTGATTGGATGATCCCACCTCTGTGCCAAAGCAAGTCAAGGTCGATGTTATCTGCCCATAGCCCGGCTACATAATCTGAACCGCTTTTCTGCTGTATGATGGCAGCTATTGCCGATATTGCTGGAAGCTTATCCGTCGGCTCAGAAAACTTCCTCTTAGAGTAATTCTCAACGGTTTTGTGCCAGAAATAGAAAGCATCTCCAGGCTTCGATATCTGACTTAGTGGTGTACGTCCAAGTTCACGCCGATGGTTTAACCGAGAGCCACATTCGCAGTAGGTCCGTTCCCTGCACGTCCATACCATTTCTGTTGTAGATATAGAGAGAAGCCGAGTTGAGAGTATCTTTTCTTGTAGAGCCCAGCCTCGCTGAGTAAGAGGCTCGACAAGTGGTTGGTGGTCAATGGTCTCTTCCCACTTCCAATGTGCTCCAGTTGCCCACATAAGCCTTGCCTTGACCAACACTGACTCATCTGCGTCTCTCAGCAACTCCGTGTAGGCATTATTCTGATGCTGAGTATAAGGCTGTGGAGACTGGAGCTGAGGGCGCAGAAAGTGTTGCGTGGCAGATGGGGAAGATGATGCGGCGATAGTGAGATAGGCGTTGGCGTAGATATCTGCCATTCTTGAGCATTCTCTCTCCCAATCATGTTGAGAGCCTTGGATGATACATAATGCATCTATCCAAATATACCTCACACCGAGCTCTCTTGTCAAGGCAATAGCATCACGATATGCTGGTGGGAATTTGCCAAGCGCGACTCCAGCCCTCATCTCCTCCATGTTATCAACCTTGGTCTGAAGCAAAGTGGAAGTATGACTTCCCCAGCAATAGCTCAATGCTGTATAGTTACCATCTTGCATGTCACCACTTTCAATCAGCCGTACCTGGTCGTATTCACTGACTCCAATATCCAGTACACGCGTTGGTAATTTGGTGTTGTCTAGTTTGCAACGCTCATGGCACTCCAAGCATGTCCGTAAACATGCCTTGATGAAGCTGAAAGACTGGGCTGATAGATGATCAGTGCATATCTCTGGGAGAGGCCTGACATGTTTCCATGTCTTTCCTTCAGCTATATGGCGTTAGTTAAAAACCATTAATTGACAGGGAAGTCATACTAGCGTCTGTATAAAGTTGCACAAATACTCTTGAGCAACTATAGGAGCTTTGAAACGATATCTCCGGATTTCCCTCACTGGTTGGGAGTCTTAGGAACACCTCGTTGCCATCCAGAAGGCTCAACAAGCCCAAGAAGTCAAGGGCCTTGAGAATGAAAGAACAAGGTGTGCAGCCCGACCCTGCTGTACGCTGGAGTTGTGAGAACTTGCGTCTTAGTATAACGACGCCTTCTCCGCTGTTCACTGTCACGTCGTAAGGCCCCACCAAAGCTGGGTCAAAATCAAAGCAAGATTGGCAAGAATCTTGCTGATGCTTCGAGTACTTGGCAGGCAGTGCCTCAATGGGGCCTTCGTGGTTAGCCATGAGTTGGGTTTCCTTGTGACCAGTCGTGTGAAGAGCCAGGTGATTACGAATCATCAGGCTTCACTCATCAACTTTTCCGCAGAATTACGCGTTAGCATGATAAGACAAGGCACGTGATACCCACACTATCAGAATAACGATCTGACTTGACTGGGATAACAAAGAAAGAACATTTTTTTGATCTAGAGACCGTATGACGCCATTGTAGAAGCCCTTTAGTCGTAGGAATATCGCTAATTACAAAGTCTAGCAGTCAGGCACACTGACTGGGATATTAATGTGCACACTCGTCGCCAACCCACTCAAACTCGTCTCCTTGAACTCGTTTCTCATGCCCTTGGCCGTTAGCCGCATTGCCCGGATAGCATCGTCCAGCCTGACCCTCTGTGTGCCAGCCTCACTGCTCAGTGCCAGGTTAGCACTCGAAATGGCTTTCGTAGCGCCCAGCGCATTTCTCTCGATGCAAGGAGCCTGGACAAGTCCGCCGATGGGATCACAAGTCAGGCCGAGGTTGTGCTCGATGCCAATCTCGGCGGCTTGCTCGATGGTTTCAGGGCTGGCTCCCATGCATGCTGCGAATGCACCGGCGGCCATTGAGCAGGCGACGCCTACCTCAGCCATGCATCCTCCTTCGGCAGCTGAAATAGTGGCACCTCGCTTGTAGAGCATACCAATAGCAGCAGCTGTAAGCAGGAATGTGGGAATATCTCGCTCGGGATCGTCACTGATAAACTCGGTTGTGTACTTGAGTACAGCTGGAATAATACCAGCAGCGCCGTTAGTAGGGGCTGTGACGATGCGACCACCCCCAGCGTTGGTTTCGTTCACGGCAATGGCGTAGACAGATAGGTAGTCCATGGTTGGGAATGTCGTACGGCGCGAGGGGGCTGGAGCGATAGGGTGGTCCAGAGAACCATGTATCCGTGGCGGTCCACGCTTTCGAAGGGCACCAGTTCGAAGCTTTTCAGGCACCGATGCAGACAAAGATGCTGCGAGAGAGGTTGTGCCAGATGTGGAGCCAGTTATAGCACCAGTTGAGGAACCATCCTCGTTGATGCTTGGGTCAGGCTTGGAGAATTTGTGCTCAAGCTGAGCAGCTGAAGTTTCAGCTGTAGTCGAGGGATACAAGCCTCGAGTCAACCGCCTATAGAGTGCAGGTGCTCGTCGATGAAGCTTGAGAGAACCAGGAAGCTTTGAACCTGTTGGTGCCTGAACACTTTCTAGGATACTGGCGTCCATGACACCCCAGATCTTGAAGATCTTTCGGTAGATATCCTCATCTGTGTAGCCGAGACTCTTTTCGTTCTCATAGACTAATTGGGCGATAGTGAGGTTGTGCTTTCGGCAGAGTGAAAGCAGACTAGCGGCATCTCGGAAAGGATACCGCGGGTGTGGTGATGAGCTCGTGCTCTTGGTCTCGGACTTGACATCGGTAGAGAGGTCGGTAGGTTCAGAAGAGTCTCCAAGCAGAGCAGTTGGGCCTTCATTGGCCTCCTCAATAGCTTTGACTTCCATACCAGTCCTTCGATCTCCCGCGGCATCGGATCGGCGAATCTCCTTGTAGTACATGTTCTCGGCCAAATCAGCCGGATGAGCTGCCGAATCTGGGTCCACTGCTTCCAACTGAGCGGGAGCATTGGGAGAAAGGGTCTCTTCGGGCGCGATGCTGAGTGCACCGTTGACGACGAAGCCGCCGCCTACGCTGAACATGTCGTTTGTCGCCAAGACGTAGCCCTCCGAGTCAAAAACGGTGAAGCGCATGCCGTTGCTGTGCTGAGGTAGCTTTCGACCCCACTCCCAAACAAACTCCTTGTCGTAGTCAAAGTCGATCTCCTTACCCTTGGAGCCATCAGCTGCGAGTCCACGACCGAGGTAGATCTTTTTGCTGGATTTGATGTCGTTGAAACGCGTAGGCACGTATCCTGTGTCGACAGTCTCAACGTCAGCGCCTTCAAGACCAAGCAAGAGAGCCGAGGGTGTCATGTGGCCCTCGCCAGTGAGAGCAAGACTGCCATAGATGGCGACGCGGATCTTGTTGACTCTGTGAAGCAGATTGGCCTCAATGAGATCGCTGACAAAAATGTTGCCAGCGCGCATGGGACCGACGGTGTGAGATGATGAGGGGCCAATGCCGATAGAGAACAGATCAAAGGTTGAAATGACGGCATGTTCGTGGTCTGCTTCACTGTAGGATCCCGTTTCCTCTTCTTGCGTGTCTTCATCTCTGCGTGGCAGTGTCGTGCTGAACGGCCGAGCTCTTTGTCCCCTCAAGGTAGAGACAACAGCATCTGCGGGAGTAAAGGGCCGTCTTGCGACGGATGCTAGGGATCGGGTTATCGATAAACATTGTCTCGACGTCCGAAGCAGCGAAAGCTGCCGAATCCCTGCAAGACTCATTGCAGGTTGTTTGTGTTTGATGTAGAAAATGCAAATACTCCTTCAATGGCCGATTTCAGGAGCTCTCCCTTGTCTTGTTGGTTATTATATCATAAGCCGATAAGACGTGGTCGCGTATTTCCAACTGGCTGGTCCCTATTGGCCAAAGTGCAATCTGGCTCTTATCTTTCGTCGGACAATTATAAATCCAGCCAATGAGCTCACATCTGGGGTTGCCCCGGACTCGGCCCCGGCGGTGGGTCGGATGATATACCGGCGTCCGGTCACGTGCCGGATATCTTGGCCAATGGGAAGCTGACAGGCACCGATATCTACCGGCCTGTCGCACCGAACTTAATACGCCTTCCAAAAACATCCCGGTCTCTTTTATCTAGTTGCGTCAAACCATCATCGTCGACACTATTCTTGGAGATCTGGAGTATTTCATTGGCAGTTCAAGCTCGACTTTAGTGTAGAATTAGCCACAAAATCAAACGTATATAGGGTATGCACTGCCAGCGAATGGATACATACTGTTGACTTCCATTAGTTTTTCCCTGAGAAGGAATCATATGTAGCAGATTAGCATGTTTCAAGTTTTCACCTATGATTATCTCTTATGTCTATTGTTTTAGTTCACCTCGACTGTTCGCTCTTTTTACAGGGTCCCTATACCTAACATCTTGCAGAGTTCAACAACAAGAAATGAAGACAGTAAAAAGTTGGCTTCACATCTTGGGTCAAAGTCTTAGACCTTAGACCTTGTTGGAACTATCCGGTATAGAACCCCGGTTTCCGAGGTGGCGGTCGCGACTGATCAATTCGTACTTCACGTTGCACATGACCATTCCCGAGATCCCGAATACCATAGGCTGTTATAGGAATATTCAGAAACGCGCCCAACACCTGGCTGTCTTGAGATCTCAATGACCGCAGTCTGATGGCTTATGAGGTCCGCACATCGGTAATGCGTCGAGACTCGGACGATTAGATCTAAACAATATATGTTGATTGTTGGAGAGTTGCCAGAGATAAGAGTTGGTCTTCGGGCGGTAGCTCCTAAGTTGGATAGCCTTCTAGATATAGCTCGGTATGTCTCTCGCCCCTACACCTACGTTGATACCCACTATTCTCATGCAAAGATTCGAATGGATAAAGCCTAGTAACTACATAGGGAAGCATGTCACAATTGCGGACTCTATATACTCAAGGATTTCAACCCTATCCAGCCATTGACGGTTCTGTAAAAGGTTCACTTCCGCGACTTCCTATTGAGCCTCAAGGTTCAATATGCCAGTAGAAGTATCTAGTTACTTGAATTTCAAATCATGAGTGGTATGTAAATCTATCTACAGAGGTATCATGTACTATAAAGCCATCATTCAGTCATAAACCATCAAATCCCTCCGTCAAACGATCGTCAAATACTTGTCGTTAAGCAAGAGGCCAAAGTCTGGGACTTTTAGATCCTGCCATAGTGCGCCATCTCCATCATAAAGGAAATTGGAAGCAAATTCATCAATCATCTATCGCTTTCACGTCCCCACAACAATATATCCCCTCTCGTCATGTCGTACAAGCCAAAGCGGTTGTCGGACCTTTTTATAATCGCGACCTTGACTGCTGAACCACATTTGAAATCGGAAACGCCATGCCGGATTATGTTGGTTTGGTGTAAAAACGCAGAAACCAAGCCCAGAAAGTTCAGGTTTCAGTTCTGTGGATAGTTCTTTGGAGTGGGAAGCCCTAAATGCGGAGCCAAGGTCCGCTTCCCAGGCCACCATGTATCTTGCTGGAAAATTGGCCCTCTCGTGCTGTGATGGTTGCCTGCTCATGAGATCGAATCCTTGACTGACGATAAGATCTTCCACAATTATCCTCTCAAGCCGACTGAAGCCGTATAGGTGAACGAAAGGTATCGGTTTAAGCCGAGCTAAAACCCGTGTGCTCTGACTCATTGATGTTACTGTCCTAATAATTCATGGACAACTTCTCATGAGTATAGCTTGCTGAAGTGCTTCTGTCTTGGAAACTAACTTCGAATGGTGTCATCCGGATGTGAAGTGGTTTTTACTTGAAGGGAGGACGCCTCGATAGCGGAATCCTTGTCGTGGACACCAGTTCGACAGACTCAGTGTCTATCTCCTCGAAGTAGCGCTACGCCCGTAATGATAGTCAAAGCAAAGACTAAAGAGACGGCGACAATGAGTATGATTGAGTATTTGAGCAATTCGTCGCCTTCGTACTGGCGCAGATCCCTGGTCCAGTCTGGCATGTCTATTGAACCGGCCTGAACTAGCCATGCGACAATAAATATCAGAAGAACAAGCAGAGCCCATACGGTCTGCCATATACCGTACAGGTTCTTCCCAACAGGTGAGGTTCGAAGTCGCTTCATGGGTTCGGATGTTCCGGAAGTACCGGCTTTGAGCCGGGGACGAGTATTAGGTATTGGGACAGAGAAATTCAGCGAAAAGATGAGTTTAGCTACTTGTGGACAATAGTGAAGAGATAGATGTCACTGTTGAATGTTTGAAGAGTATTTTATTGAGTGCATTTCGAGCCGGCGGACTCGGAGAATAAAGTGGCATAGCTGACTTACGGAGATCATGAGATCCCCGAGTGATGGTGTAAGCGCCAGGCTGACCATTTTCTACAGCCAATGATTCATCGTGTTTCGCATGAATAAGCAGGGTATTGTCGTCAACATGCATTTATTTACGAGGCTGAAATGCTTGTTGGTGCTTACTGTCTTGGCTGTAACACCGTAAAAACAAGGATGAGCCACTCGGCCAAGAAACAGGACCCAGTAATCCTCCAATGGCAGCAGAGACTGTTCCGGCGATGCCGGAGAGACAATAACGTCATTGAAAGAAGGGCTCAAGATGAGATTTTCCCCAGTTGCTCCGACGTCAGAATGGAAGCTAAAAAGGCGTTGCAACTGTGGCTTTGATCTATTACTTAGCGCAAGTGGTGGCAGGCATCGCGGAGGCATCGAGTGTTCAAAACATCGTTGACAATGGCCTGTATGGATAGAAATAGATTTGCTCTGATTACATAAGCACAAAAGCAGCTTGGCGCAGTGGAAGCGCGGTATGTCTCACCCAATTCGATTCTGATGCCACTTCCAAAACTAACCCACTCCAGCCGGGCTCATAACCCGGAGGTGTAAGCAACTTCAATTCCCGATATTCGCACAAAAACTTTAACAGATTTAGCAATCGATCGAAACGATTAGCTGCTATAAAGCGTTCTTTTTTTGCTCTTTCTTTTGCTACCGAAGTGACTGTCAGATAAAGCCCTCCTATACATCGTGGCTCTGCACAGACGTTTCACCGGCCTGCATCTACGCGCCGTGGCTGGCACAAGATCAATTGCTATTTGATGCAATATCCTGACGCTCCATGTTCAAATCCCCACAATTAAAATCGACGTTCTCTTTTAAGGCCCTCTTACACTTGGGACTTAAGAAGATGACCTAGAAGTCAAGGATTTATCTAGTTATAAAGAATGAAGCATTAGAGACCCGCCATACACTTTCTCCTCTCCTCTTCAACCTTCGACCACTGTATAACGTAGACAAATCCTATTCTCTGCAAACCTCTACTCGAAAGCTCAATTGATATCTCGCGCTACGTGATTATTCGCCGTGTACTATCATCATCCCTATCGTGCGTAATGTCACTGCCTCCACCTTTCTCATCATCCCTCCGACTGCCTACGTTCGTATCTATCTTGCAGCCGTATGTGGTCTCGTGTTGTGGTCTGCTTCGATTGAATCTTCTTCCTATCGCGACGAGATCGGTCTCATACGGCGTACTCTCTCTGCTGCTATGATCTTTCGAGAGACTTTTGAACAACTTGCGTAATGAAGAGAGCGAGCCGGTGATAATTCCTAAGCTCAGTTCAAACACTGTCCAAATAATAACAAAGCCAAGGACATCTGTAGACAGTAGAATAACCAAGCATCAGTATGAATACTGGGACCTGTATTAATGCCTAGTTGCCACTCACAAAGCTTGTCTGTCGGCACTGCGTAGCCTGGGACGTAGATCATCCGAATAATGGTCGCTATAGACGCTCTATCGGTTTTTGAGCCTCGAGTTAGCATGATTGTTACCCCAGGTGGATGAGGACATTCGAAAGCCATGGGTCACTTACATGATACCGACACCAAGGATACCAGATGATAGAAGCTTTAACTTCCTCGGCAGCTGAAGGTTCCATAAGATGAAGGCCGGCATGATAGATACAACCCAATCGATAAGAATATTAACGGCCGAGAAGACGTAGGTGGGGATGATTATAACGTCTACCGAAATACATTTTCCCTGACCGGTCCAGGTTGCATTGAACGGGACGCATTGGGCAAATACGGCGATGGATGCCATGATAGTCATGGCTATCGAGAGGAAGGACATGGCGTATAGAGGATAGGTATAGCGTCGGCGTCGATCGGCAACTCGGATCAGATTGGCACAAATGCTGACCTTGATAAGCGGTGATGCGGTAACATAGAGTAACTGCCAGGCAGTGACCATCTGCATGGTAAATCACCCACGCGTTAGCTACTAGTCGGCCTTTCTAAAAATACGGGGATGAACAGACCTTGGAACCCTCTACCATCATAGGAGGATTCAGCTTTTCATCACGCGTTCCAATTCCTGCGAAGGACCAATAGCTGATAGCGACATTGTGTCCTAGATTGATTACCTGCAATGCACGAGGTCAGGGTGCGCTAGAATTACAGAAGCTGTAATTGCTCTCGAGTGTCGAACTTACACCTCCAAGATACATCGGGTAATCGTCCAAGCCGTTGAAATGGTAGGTAGTTCGTATATATGCCCGAATTATGAGTATAACTAGAGTGATAATGAAGAAGATTATGCTGGCGACCAAGATGGCCTTCACTAGAACTTTTAGTTGGATGATATGCCAAGCTTCTTGTGACTTTGGCATTTTGATTTTGTGATGAAGACGATGACTGGGAGAAGCCATTGAGTGGGATGGTTGTAGATGACTCAGGTATTTAGTCTTGTAATTTACTGTCATGCAGGTGCTAGGTCCGGTGACAGGGGGGGAGGCAAGAGAAGAGGGTAGATCAAGTTAACGAGGATGGGTAACCTCGCCTGATCACACCCAGTTTTGGAAGCGTTGGTTCTAAAGACGGATAGGCATTCGCAGTGTTGGGTCAAACTTGCACTTTCGTCTAGGGGCTCGTTACATGGGCCTCAAATCTTTCACCACTGTATGCAAACTGACCATATATATGCCTTTCAATATGATCTAAAAATATGCTAAATCAACTCTCCAAGCTATATTAGAGGAAGGCGTACGTTTTACATACTACTG
Organism: Fusarium guadeloupense; assembly: GCA_021655865.1. Lineage (NCBI taxonomy): Eukaryota > Fungi > Ascomycota > Sordariomycetes > Hypocreales > Nectriaceae > Fusarium > Fusarium guadeloupense. The sequence continues at coordinate 176,857 of JAJJWM010000132.1, forward strand.
TATTCTTTTCATTGTCATCTCTTCGTTCAAGAGTAAGTCTCACAAGACAACAATCTTCGAATTTCAAAATTTGAATGATGCGAAAGGGGAGAAAATGTGATCAGAAAAATACCATAAAGCCGAGGTTCAAGGCCAGGGAATTTCATGCTGTTGGTTAACGAACATGGGAGCTGAGGGGCTTTCTGCTGTTGGTTGACAGGCATGGGATTGCTCCGACTAATGTGATATATGTATGTGATGAACCAGGATCCATGCTTCTACACCGTTCCCGTTGTAATGTAAATGGGCATGATATAAGACAGAGCCAACAACATGTTGTGGGGGAAGCCAGCACTTTTCCTTGTTACTTAATCAAATGGAACCCCAACCCAACGACAGTTGGAACCAACCAACTCCCCATTAACAACCAATACTATGTGTGCGTACTCATTTCAGCTCACAAATTACCCAAGAATCTTGATCACAATGTCGAAATGGGAAGTCAAGGGCAAGGTAGCCCTCGTCACGGGTGCCGGATCCGGTAGGTATATTCATTACCTCTTGATAAGAATTACCAACAAGATTAGGCATCGGTCATGCGCTGAGCCAGCGACTTCTGGAATCAGGCTGCTCCGTCATCACGACAGACTTGAAACTACGCCCTGAAGTTGAGGAGACGAAAAACAACTTCCCTCATCCTTCAGTTGAAGCCGGTGTGCCGTCAGTCATCTTCCATCGAACAGATCTTTGCGACTGGTCTCAGATCAACTCGCTATGGGAAACGAGCCTTGAGACCTTCGGATGAGTCAACCTACTTGTTAAAGGCGCTGGACTCTATGAACCGCCCTCCAGTGACTTTTGGAATCCACCTGGCGTCTCACGCTAGCCCAAGACCCTGCTGATGTTCAGGTCGGTATCTACAAGACTTATGCAGTGAACACGATTGCGCCAGTTAGGCTGGCTCAGATCGCAGTTGAATACTGGCTACGTCCTGAGAATGGAGGTTTAAAAGGAAGCATTCTTTGATTGGCTGGCATGACTGGCTACATTCATAGGCTTTTGACACCATTGTATTACTTAAGCAAAGCTGTAGTTGTTAGGATATGTATATCTCCGGCTCTTTTGAAGAAAGTTGCAGGAATTCGCAACGCGACTCTCTGTCCGAAGACTATTAATGTACGTCGATGCCTACTGCAATCTATTTAGATGACTCACCTTTCAAACAGACTCCTATATTTCACGCACCACACAGCCGCGAGAGGATGCAGACGAACGATCTCATACTGACGGTAGACGAGCTAGTTGACGTCGCTTACAGGGCTATTCAAGACCCTGAGTATGGTGACGGAAGCATCATCGAGGTCTTTTGCGGGGGAACGAAGGAAGCCCATGAGGTGTGCGTTCGTGATGTGCCACTGGAGGCACTCTACAACAAGGAGGGTCTAGTCGGCTTGACTGCGGGTACGCGTATTATAAAAAAACCAGGAGGAACTCATAAAGGATTTGAGAGAAAGAGGGATGGGGTTTAACTGGGAACAAGTAAACCGAAGGTGCCGATGTGCGAATAAGATTAACGCTCACGCCATGATGTTGGCTGCTTGCAAGAGTAACCAACAGTATTTTCAGCCCCAGGTGGATGTTGTATGTTGCACGTAAGGCCACCCCATCGTTAGGCGGCTTTATATTTATCAGTAGTTGAGAAGCCAAGAAATCTGTTCGCTGGTGCGCTGTTGGTTCGCACTGAACTTTATCATATCCCAAATTATCCTCGGCAGCTCAGAACCTCAACTCAGTGGACGATAAATAAATGTGTTTTCGACAAATAACCCATGTGAAATTCCAATACGAGATCAGGAATGGAACTGGTGTAAGTTGCCATGTAACCCACAATAACTTTATCATGTTGTCCAAGTTAGCCTACCTACAAATGATACAAGAGTCAAGTGTCCAGGCCGTCATTTTGTAGATAAATTACCCTGAGCCGGGAAAAGGTTCCAATATTGAGACTTGTAAGACTCACCAAATTTCATCAATCAAGACTTGGTCGTCAGCATCAGTGAGTCTTGTAGCTCTTTAGCAGCTGTGTTTCTTTACCTACACAGATATGGAACAGAATTTGATCACCGTCTGTTTCATTCAATCAACACTAGATGGGAAAATGGCGGAGCGGGCTCAACGAATACTAATACTAGATGAGCACAGAAAGTTGGACACTGTCAAGCTAACACTGTTTGTCTTTGATGGACATCGATTTCATATGAACTATGGAGTTTCGCAGAGTATTGCTGATAGACTGAATGCACTATTCTGACAGAATGACTAAGTCAAATATGAGGATATACCTGATTACTTGAAGGCCTATAAAGTCAAGGTGGATCTTGAGGTTGAGGAGTATCCAGTGGAGGACGAAGATGACGCGAACAAGAAATAGATACCTGACAAGTATTGAAACACGATTTGGGAATTTCAAAACGTTCAAATGCTCGATCTCCATGCTGAATTATTACGAATGCCAACACATCGTGGTTATGGGGTAGTGTATTGGTGAATCGAGGCGCCAGAAGAAGACCAAAGTCTCTTGTTAACTCGTACCGCTTCATAACCAAGGTTATGTTGCAACGGTCATATCCAACTATTTCGCGGACTAGAGCTACGACTCGGACGAGAAACAATAAGCCGCAGACGAGAGTTTATATTGCTCTTCAAGAAGACTATGGCCCACGAAGCGCGACTGCTGCAAATTAGCAAATATATACGTCAAACATTCGTCAGTGCATTTTCCAACCTCGGTCAAGCTATTGCGACATTAAAGCAAGGGGCTCTAAGCACGGATATCCCAATATCCGAAGAGCGGAGCCAATATTTATAACCATCGAGATGCGGATGAGAACTTCCGCTAGAAAGGAGTAGGTTGGTGTATAGCCTCGATACTATGTTGTGAACTAACGTTTCACATAATGGTGCTCAATAAAGCTGCTTTCGAAATAGGGCTACGTAACACCGAAGAGTACCAAACCTATGATTAAAGCAACTGTTTATATATTCCACCACCGCTGTCGTCACTTAACGAGCTGTCATCATCACTAACCGGCTGGTATGTACTGCTAGGCTGACCAACCTGTCATTCAGCTTTACAAGGGGCCATCTGTTTCTCCCCGTTCCCAGTTTGTTTCACAGCGTGATCCTCGTAAATCCAGGTCATGTCCCCTGCTCTCACATCAAGGCAAGCATTTCGGACCGTTCCACATCTACTTGCCGGGCCAATAAACGGAAATGTTTTATAATCCTCCGCATTTTGATCAACATGATCAACACTGCACAACTACGTTGGGAATCAAGGTCCGTTTCTGATCTTTCTTCGCAGGGATGTATTACCCAAAACACTTTAGAATATCAATAGTCTACTCTTAGTATCCTCCACCACAGCCAGTCGCATTCACGACTATTGATGCCGAATATCCTCTAGAATGCATTGAGAAATGCAACACTTTTCATCCCTTGTATTATTCGTCTTGAGTACGTCAGATAGCATCATAGTTCTATGATGATGGGAGCTTGGAGGAGAGAACAGAGTATGACGACTTGGACATTAGGAACTTGCTATAAAGATGCAATACAAACTCTAGACTTCAGTTCTCCATCCATCACTGCGCTGAAATCACGATTTGAGCAGATAATCAGCTGTCTGTTTCTCTATCATGCGTTTCTCCCTCTTCGCTGCGGCGCTTTGCGCACCTTTGGCCCTCTCCTTTCCCTGGTTGGCACCAGAGGGAATGGATGCTCTCCTCAGTCACCCCGAAGCGCGTGCAGAGATAGACCGTCGACTCAAGGAATACCAAGCCGGTCAAGGCCAAGAGAAGGAACGAAATGAGCCCCGACAGCTGAAGACAGGTCTTGTGGGTGGTGTTGTATCTCTACTTGGGGGAACCGTTGAGGCCGTTGTCGATAACGTCGTTGGCCTTATCCCTACCAACAAAGCCGTAAAGGGCCTGCAGAGGTTTCCTGAGCCTTCTCATCCTTTCAAGGCTCCCGGTCGTACCGATCAACGCGGTCCTTGCCCTGGCCTGAACACGTTGGCTAACCACGGTTGTAAGTACAAGCACTCGAGAAGTGACATAAAGGAAGCTAAGCTAACACTTCTTTAGATATCCCTCGAAACGGCATTGCAACAATCGGCCAGATTCAAGCCGGAACTGCCAAGTTATTCAACATGGGTGCTGATCTGTCTGCACTCCTTGCTGTTGGCGGTGCAGTTGATGGCGGCGACATCCTCTCTCAGAAAATGAGCATTGGAGGTCCTGACAATCGTGTTGGCCTTCTAAATGGAGCCTTGAATAAAATCTTTGGCAAGCCATCCGGAATCTCTGGACACGGCAAGTGATGACCTTCCACTTCCCACCCCCATATGCTGATACAATATTCAGGTAAATTCAACGAAGGCGATGCATCCGCTACCCGTGAAGATTTTTACATCAATGGCGACAATATTTCATTTCAGCCAAAGTATTTTAAGCAGATGCATCAGCAGGCCCTGGCGAAGGGTGATGGTACCTACAACGTGGACGCCATCAAGGAACACTTCAAGAACCGGTATCGCGCCTCCAAAGCTGCCAACAAGCAGTTTTACTTCAACTTGCCAAGCGCAGGCGTTGTCATGGGAGCATACTATTTCATTCCTGGCTTCTTTTCCAACGGTACTATTGGCGCTGGCGGTATCGCCAACGAGGCCAGCATCACTTCGTTCTACGGTGCCAAGCCGAGCCGCAAAGACAAGAACGCTTGGAAGGACAAGAATCTTGACTACACCCACGTGCCCGAACGTATCCCCGAGCAAGGTTGGTACCGTCGTGCTACGCCCATGACTATCGCCGAGGCTGTTGGTGGTATCCTCGACGTCTACCTATACGCGCTACCCCCTATTGGAGGCTCTGGGGCTGATGGAAGCTGGGTCGTTGGCCCGGTCAACCTCCCTGATAACCCTCAGGGCCTGAGCTGCTTCTTGTATAATGCAATCTTTGCCAACTTCCCTTCCGAGCTCTTCAACACAGTCAGACTGCTGCAGTCGGTCTTGAACAGTGTGTCTGATAAACTCGTTCCAGGCTACGAGGCATTGGGCTGCAAGATTGACTTTCCTGATGCAAAGGGCTCTTCTGCTAGTAAGCAGTGGGCAGCGTACGAGAAGAAGTATGTTGGTCCGGCTAAGACCAAAGCAGTGGGCAGTGGTTGGTACAAGAAATAATGAATCGAACGACTGAATGGGATTACATAATTGTATTTTAATAAATGAACAATAATTCCTATCATATCATATCGTCGAACGAGCCTTGGCGTGATATGCAATCTTGGCCAAGATATTAGCCATGCTTACCAGTCCAATACACTCACGACTTGTATAATCAATAAAAGCATGATTTTACGCTTCATTTTCAGTCCAACACATAGTAATCTCATTAGCTATAATGTTTAGTTACGTCATCTTGTGTTTCAAAACTTAGCTCCAGATAACTCTATTCGATGGTTCAATTTTGTAGGAGTCTGACACATGTCGCCCAGGACACCCACTCGGGCATATCAGAGTTGCCGATGCTCTGACAAAGAAACGATACGGACTGTATGCCGTCAAAGCTAAAAGGGTTCTCGCTCTCGGGTTGATGGTGAAGTTAGGGAATGATAGATAAAGTTCCAGCAGCTCTCGGGTTCCATCGAAGGAAATAGGACATAACAATCGTCAGCCGATGCAGTCTTGGGCATCCATTTGGAAAGAAGTATCATAAAATATGTATAGACATCGGATAATACAATCAGAGTAAGACCTATAACCAGAAATGGATAACTATTCGTCAATTTGGGGGCTAAACCTTTACGATTGGCAAACACTCTAGTCACACCAAATACAATGTGATGAAATCTGGTTTATCATTCTCTTCTTAACAGCAATTGGTAAAAAGAAAGAGTCTAGACGGCAGAGATGACCCCGGTTCTTGGAATTAGGCTAAGAGCCTGTTGAGGTATCAAGGTATAAAATATTGCGCTCTTCTAGCCGGACTGAGAGGCTACAAAACAGAGCGACTCAATTTCATTTATCCAGAAGACCATCTAAAAGTACACCAAGACCAGAATTCTCTTGCAGAAGCTCTAAACATGCCTCCTCCTCGAGGAACTGCCAACCCATTGGAGGGTCCAGGTAGGTGGCCGTTTTGTTAGCACACCCCTCTATATGCCACTGACCTGCATTCAGCCGACTATGATATGACGTCCATCGTGCACTCTGATACCTACCCAGCCATTGACCCAACCAAGGCTGACCTTCGGGGTAAGACAATCTTGATCAGCGGGGCATCCAGAGGCCTCGGTCAAGCAATGGCCATCGCGTTCGCGAAAGCCGGCACTTCCCAGCTTGCTCTCGTTGCTAGATCTGACCTGTCAGCTACTTCGGAAGCCGTCAGAGCAGCAGCAAAGGAAAATGGTCGCCCGGAGCCCGATATACTATGCATCAAGGCCGATGTCAGCGATCCAGACAGTGTTGATGCACTGGCCCGACAGATCAAGGACTCTTTTGGCTCTTTGGACGTTGTCATCAACAATGCAGCGTTAATGACAATGAGTTTTATCGCCGAGTCCGACCCGGCTGAGTGGTTGAAAGTCCTTACAGTAAATATCTTTGGGCCCTATCTTGTTTCACGAGCCGTAGCCCCTTTGCTTCTCGAAAGCGAATCAAGAACCATCATCAACATCAGTAGCGTCGGCGCACATCTTGTATCACCAACATTGAGCGCATACCAGACCTCAAAGCTCGCGGTGATAAGATTGACCGAGTTTATCTCCGTCGAGTATAAAGAGCAGGGAATCACAGCTTACTGTGTCCATCCAAGTAATGTGCCATCAGACATGATTGGGGGAATTGAGGGAATCCCTGTGGAAATACGACCAGGTAAGCTGTGCATACTGTACATAGCCTCTCGCGCTTTCGCGTCATTACTAATAATACTTGCGGTAGCGTTCGTGGATACTTCGGAGCTTACTGCCGACTCTCTGGTGTTCTTGGCATCGCAGAGGCGGGCATGGCTGACGGGAAGATATATCAATCTCACTTGGGATCTTCCGGAACTGATGGCCAAGGAAGATGAGATTGTTAAGGATGAAAAATTGAAGGTCCGTCTTATAACCTAGTGAGTGAGGATTGAAGGTGTCAAAATTTATGCCACCGATGACAATCTATGTCTGTCTGTACGCGGGATACAAATCAAGAAATGAGGAGATGTGTATTAGGTTCTGAAATATTATACAAACAAGGCTTTTTATGTAGTCTATAGTCTAGTGAAAATGATGTAGAAAATTTCTGTTCATTCAATCATGAATCATTCCCTCATGCTTGCTTCTCCTCGCCTACTGGTTCTTGCTGCGGTTGTTGTGACTGGGCTAGACATCTCTTCCTGATGCCAAAGTAGGCCGTGACATGGCCCAAAATCCACCAGGCAAAGAGAACAGGCAGTCCGATGTGAAGAGAGTTGCCACACCCAGACCAAACCTCGATCAGAACAATCCACATGGCATGAGCTGGAAACACGTACCCGATGCGGTAGAAACCAGCCGTGAGCTCAAAGGGGAAAACGACAGAGGCCACGTTAACCATAAACCATGTAAGAAGGAAAAAGCCGGTGAGAGCCATGGGCACATAAGACCCTATGGTAGTCTCGAGTACTTGGAAGTTGACATCCATGAACAACCAAAAAGTCAGCCAAGTGAGGGCCCAGTGTCCACCATTGACACCCCAGTCTTCTCGGAATGCCCAGATGTAGCCAGTCACTACGATGGCGAACAGCATAGAGAAGATCTTTCCGTTGAGAAAGCGCATCATCCATACATCGCGGACACGCATGTTCTTGTGGATGCCAAACTTGTCGTAGATGCCGTTCATGGCAAGGACATAAAAGAACTGGCCCAGAATAGCCATGACAATGTTGATGGTGTTGTAGAGGTTCCTTGAACCTTGGTTTGTCGGACGAATAACATCGCCTGTGCTCTGGAAGGGATTGAGGTATGCTCCGACGGCAGCTGGATCACTGGTGTTGAGGCTGCTCAAGGCAGAGCGGCCCTCCTGAGTTTGATAATAGCTTCCCCTCGCAGCTCCGGTGACGGCCTGGAAGCTGGGCACCAGGTATCCAGCTGCCACGGTCGGGTACCTTGCGGCGTTATAGATGAATGTGAAGCTGTCTGTGGCGTTGTAGTCGTCAGCCGCAGAACCGCCCTCGTACGCAGCAGAAAGTCGATCAGAAGCGCCTCGGTGGATGTAGAGGGCTCCCCAATAGTCGGCCTTGCAAACGCTACGCTTCACGTCTGATGTATCAGGATAGTCGTCAGGCGATCGGAACTCAAAGGATGGGAAGGTCTTGTCTTGTAGTGTTTCGTAGGCGTTGGCGATAGATTCTCCAACCGGTCCGCCGTCGTAGTCGACAACAAGGATGTTGAGAGCAGATACTCGATTATTCGCTTGGTAGGTAGAGCCGAAAAGGTATGAGAGATCGGCCAAGAAAACAACAAGGATGGCCACCATGACACCCATAAGAACCTTTACAGCCAATCCTCTTCGGCCGTGCCATGTCGAAGAGCCGATTCCGTGACGTTGGTTATCCATCGTTGTAGTCTCTTCGTGTAATGTCGGGGCAGGGGACGACGCTTGTTGACTTTCTAGATCTTTATTATTCTCCATGACTGATGTCATGATCAAGTCGATGGGCTTCAACTGTCAAGGGATAAAAAACTAAGATTTGTTTGAAGAACTTGAAATCTAACAAGGATGAGTCCAGGGACTTATATAAAGTTAGGCTATTGCCGTAGCATTTCTGCGCGGTAAGCAAGGTTCTGTACTTCTAGTCGGTCCATGTCGGTCTTGTGAATGTCCGAAGAGCGAGCTGCAAAAGTTCTAAAATTCCAAGTCCGTGCGTATAGACCGCATTTATTTTATCTCCGGGCGCATCATCGGCGTCGCGACAGGGCCGAAATGCCGATCTCCAAGCTGGCAGCGGCTTGAACGGGCCACTTAAAGCGCATCTTATGGAGCAATTATGTCAGATTATCGATTTGTAATATCCACATGTTTTATAAAGTATCCATTAAAATGAATTTGTCTTATTAAAGATTGTCGAGTAGCTTGTCTTAGATTTATTCACCTTCTTGACGTTGGCATTCGATGAATAAGCCGCTCGGTCTTTTCCTCACTCGCCCAAGACTATCGCCAGCTTATGTACACGTATATCCTTCTCAGTCATAAAGTTCCCTTTCTTGATACCACCCTCCGTTATATAATCTGCGACGCGCTTGAATCATGAGAACATGAAAGTCCACGCAATACTGACTAGGGCCCCTTAACACCCTTGAATCTCGGACTGATTGTGGGTCAACTGCTGTTTCCCACAGCTCTTGGACGACATTTCACTAAGTCATATCAGTCAAGTACGGCGGAGAGTACTTGATTTCTAGTCTCGTTCTCGAAATTCTATGCCCATTTTAGTAAATGCCAGATGTAAAAAAATGTGGTTGTCTTACCAGATAATATTCTTCGACTTCACACCATCAATGATATTATCATGCTTCCTCAACTTGGTACTTAAGGCCATTTTGATAGTCGACATGTGCTGTCTGAGCTCATTCAGTAGTGTACTGGCCTCTTCAGCCTTGAAAGACCAATTCAGTCCACTCAGCGACGACCCGAGCTTCCTCCTTTTGCGACCCTCTGGCCTATATGGATGTACTGCACTTGGTATAAGGCTTTTGATCTTTCTCATTGACTCTATGCATCCTTCAATAGCCCCTTGCTGAGCATGTAGCGCTCGGATCACTGCAGTGTCTTGGGGGTCGTTGACGCTGCGAATTTTGAAGCTCTCAAAGATGACCTTGTTTATCGATACGACAAGATAAATCTCAGAAAGTCTTTGGGATAAGGCTCCTGGAACTTCTCGACATACGACATGCAAGCTTTGATAATATCTTCAGCGATCTCAATGATGGTGGCAAAGCTTTTGTCGACACTAGACGTTTCCATTGTTGTTGAAGGCGGGCAGATATTTGAGAAATGTTGTTGACACAGTAATAATTGCCAGAGGATTCGTGAGTGCGGAACAGGTTATAGTATGCTCAGATGTAAAAGCAGATTTTACGGGCGCGAAGTCAAACATCTTATATGTCTACAGGACGCGAGGCCAAACTTTACCGCAATGCAATGCAGCTCAGATGTTAGATTTTATGTACGCAGGATATGTTGAGACGATTACAGGAATGTGTTATGTATGCAGTAATACTGAAACCTCTTCAACTAAGAGGAAAGGGCTTTATTTGGATCAGGATTCGAATGACTTGAGCGTGGTGATTGATGATTGTATCTTCTGTTCTTGATGCGCGAGATGAGACGCCTCTGGCCTCTAATTCAAGATTTCGAAACGAGATGCAAGTAACATTCATGCAGCAATAAAGCTTGTTTAACTCGGTTCACTTACGAAAATCCTGCATTTGTCCATCAGTGGCGTTACCTCTTGGGTAGTTCGTGTCATTATAAAATCATCAACTGTGCCCCTAATATCCTCATTCATGCTCCTTGCGAGGGTAAGTCAAAACTCTCTCGCGCTGAATTCAGGATAAAATTACGATGATGCATAGAGTGGGTTTTTAAGTCATTGTGCTTGCATCCATATCGCATTTATCGTTGAAAGTTTGTAAACCTTAACCTTTTGCCACACTCAACTGACGAACAGATCGGAGCAATAGATATCAAATGATGATCGGAACAGTGTAGTTTAAGCCGTGGTTTCTAATCCTTCCTTCTAACATTTATCTACTTTCATTCTCTTAAATCAAGTTAACAAATATTATGCAAGATATGCGGAACTTTCACTGAGCAAGATGGACATTACAAATCGAAAAGATAGATGTTGGTTCAAGAATATATATGATGGGAAACCGTGCATTCAGTGCGCTTCGAGTGTTGATAAAGAGGGGGGGTTTTAGTGAAGAAAGGCCTCAGAACTACAAATATAAAGATTTGGTCACCTCTAGAGTTGTGTCCATCTTCAACTTCACCATCAAGCACGCCTCTACCCTTAGTTATGACTTATCAAGTGGTCGCTTACTTTTCATCGTACATTTCAAATGAACTCAGTGCGCCAGGGGATTATGGCCATGGAGAACCCTCCAATCTACCGATGGGCATTATTGTCTCCCCAGGTGCAAATTATGATCCTAGAAAACCTCTGTCTCCCAGATACCCCGAAGGGAGACCCTGAGTCGGTCGCGAAATATGCCTGCGTGTGCAAAGACTGGCAGATTTTCTTCGAACGAAAGAGCTTCCGTCGACTGCTTATCGAAAAGGGTGACGTGGTGGAAGTTTGCAAAGCCGTGAAAGGAAGAAACGCCGTTAGGCTGGACTATATCGAGCATCTTTGGCTTCGCATTCAGCTCCGTAAGTATACGTACAGAACTCGTGATAAAGAAGAGAACCATCAGACTCAAGCCCTGTAAGTTAAGTTATCCTTTCACAACGACTGCAATTAGACCTCAGCATTGTGTTATATATCCCATATCCTTGTACTAAATGCGATGTGTTTTAGGAACAATCAGACTTTCACAAGATCTTTGTATCCCTTGCTAAAGGCCCTCTCTCACTGGAAACGTAATGGCAACTCAAGTGGTCTTGTTCTGGAGATCAGCGCCTTCTCATCGAGCGATGGGTTGCATTATTTCAGTGTTGCAGACCTGAAAGGGTGGTCTATTCTTCGCACAGAGGAAGACTTGAAAAGGATTCCCAGTCCCTTGGAAAAGTTTAGAGGGGCAGCTGCAATGCTGCTGCTTATGCAGACGGCTGGTCGACAGCCGACCTGGACATATGGCCATATCCGGCGGTTCCAAGGTACACCTCTTAGTTTGAGAATCCAAGATTTGCCTGAAGATCGTCTGCCCGCGACTCCTATTGTCAAAAGTTTTTGCCTACGAGCTCACTTTCGAAGAGGTATTGAGCTCGAGATACTTGCACGACTCTTTCGAGAAAGCTTTGTTTCATTAGAGTTCTTTCGCTTTGAAAGGGGAGCATTCTTCGACGATTTCAGAGAAGAAGACTTCTTCACTCGTAAGTAGCCCAATCTTGATAACTGAAACATACCTTACCTGAGCACAGCTGACAAGTGAGTACAGACCTCCACAGACTCCTGATCCCGAGTTTTCCCCAAAGCCTCAACTTCTTTTACTTCCACCAATGGTCAAGATGGAGAAATGGCGACAGTCCAATTTTCTCAAATAACAGGATTCGCCAGCCCTTGACTCAAAGGGTAGTACAAACATGTCAGCGCCTGCTTGAGTTAATCCCTCCTTGGCAGATCGACTCCTACAAGTTTATGGAGATTCTTGGCGTGCAAAAAATGCTCTCAGAAAGAGCGCCCTCACCTAATGGAGCTAGGCTGGAAAAGCTTAACCTCCAAAGTTCACGGATGAAGCCGCAATCCAACAACGAGCAATTCAATGAGTTGCTAATCCTGTCAGCGTTCGCAGTTCGGTCACTGCCCAGGCTGATTGTCTGGGAAATGTGGAATTCTGGCCGCGGATACGGATTCCTGTTTCGATTTTCTATGCATGAACACCAAGCCACCATTACGTGGAGAAGTACCAACACGTCTATCTACATGGGAGAGACGGTGCGTGATATCTGGAGGATTGTGGTTGCAGAGCGCACACACCGGCCGCTCTTGATACGGACGCGCCCGTTTAACACGGAAGAGTTTTATGATTTTGGCTGCATGTATCAGTATATGGATTTGGTCCATATTGCCATTGATCCTGTGACTCAAGCGAAGCGTGACATTGAGAGAGCCTTGAAGCATGGAAGGTAGGGAGGAGGGTGGCGTGGATCATCGACGATCCTGTTGATAGTCGTTTTCTATACTTAGATGAGTCTACAGCGGCGTAGAATATCATTGTATCTAGAGAATGTAGGCTCTAGTATTCGAACCTTATTATCATCTCAAGAACCAGTCACTCCCCCACGGTTCTCTACAAATATTAGTTACAATCGTGAGGTTATTGCCAACTATCCGAGACCAAACAACAGATGCTGATATGTCTATATCACAGAGGCTGTGCATAAACAAAATGACTCAAATTTAGCCCTTCATTCGAGGGCTGTGCCAGAACCGGTCTCACTTGCTTGATCTCGATGAAGAACTGCTCAAGTGACCTGCCCACTGACGCATCCCGAACATGATGTGTTGAGAATACAAACCTGAATCTGATAACACAGTACGTACCAAGCCGTTCCTCCTTACCTCTCAGAACGTTTTTAGCTCAAGGTTAGGACTTAGCCGTTCCGCTGTCACACTAACAAGAATCACATTCTTCGGCAGCCCAACAGACAATAAAACTCAATTTCAAGAATAAGACATCGTTACGTTATTGCTGGTAATATAGGCAAGCAGACAGCTAACGGCCTTTACCGCTAAGCCATCTCACAGCAGCCAAGACGGTCGGAAAAACAACGTTCTCAAACACAAGCGCAAAAGATATTACATCATTGGCTTGTTGTACGAGTTCGTCAAGGAAGCTGAAAGGGAAATCTCCACTTGTTGTCGATCTAGAACTACCCGTTTGAGACCCTTGCAGACAAAGGTCTTGAAGAGGCCCACAAGTTGAAAAGTATCGAATAGCTTGACCGTCTTTTGATTTCAGTCCTTGACATTTGCATACCCTTGGCAGACGGAATCACGTACATGTACATGTGCAGGGCTCGATGTCAGCTGGTGGCCAAGTAGAGTTCCCACTCGCGACGGGCCGCTCAATCTAGACTCGGGAGGCGTATGTTTATGGCCTGCTTCAGATACAATTGGCCACTTGCCAAGTTTGCGAGATCCGGAAATGCTTGCCAAAGGATATCCGCGCCGCTCACAGGACAGCTTCCGAGACATATGGGGTCTAGCCGATGGCTCTTCCCGTCTCCCCAGGAGCTAAGAAACGGCGTATGCTGTCATGATAGCTCTCATCTCTTCTTATTTCGATAAAGTGCAGATCATGAGGCTGAGGTGCAGCAATCACCTTCTCAATTATGTGACTCGGAGCAGGGCCCCGTCTTGTTTGTGATGGCTATCAAGGGGTGCATGTGCAGTGAGGTTTGCAAACTTGGCCAAGGCAGGGATATCACGTTCAGTGAGACGCACTGCATATTGAACGTGAGCTGATGTGTCACTGCATAACGAGATCTAGGCACTTCCTGATTCGGATTGATGAAGATCGTTGCAAGGGGCCTTAATGCAGCCACCAATCAAACAAGTCATCGTTGTTTACCATCTCTTATTCATATTTGGCTGATACGAAATGCAATATCAAAAGTTGGCAAATTAATTCAGGGCAACCCTGGCAGAGTCCAAGCGCAAAGCCCACTGATCAAGCTTTTGTCTTGAGAGACAGGAATGGGTAGAACTCTGTTCAGGCTACGTGAGGGAGCCTGGGTCTTTGGCGTGCGGCTGAAGTGGGCAAAAAACGGCTTTCCATGCTGCTGCAAGTAGAGGAGATCTAATGAGGGGCATTAATGCAAGAAATTGTCGATAGAGTTCCGGTTCGAGATCTGCGACGCGGCCAGGGGCTCCGTGTCCGCGAGTCAACAATAATGTAAAAGAAATAACTCACATGACATGATGTAGTAAACATTGGACATCATAGTAGGTCGTTGTCCCTCTCTCCATTGGCAGTGTATCCAAGTTTCGCATCGGAATAGAACAGCTGTGCCACGTTCAAATCTGATATATCGAGACCACAGATTCCTTAGTCTATATCCCTTGATCTACGGTCGATCAGTCGTTGCTGCTCCGGCCTCTGACGTTAGAGTGTTGACATAAATTGAACGGTGAGGCCTTACGCAGTGGAGAAGGGGATATCACATACCAGAGCATTTATGCTTCCGGGTGGAAACGGTGAGACACGGTCACTTGGCGGGACGTTGATAGCGTGTGCTGCGGCATAGCAACACCCCTTTGAGGTCATGTTCTGGAGATCATGAGGATGTAAGACTGCGATTGAGTATCAACCAATTATACAACTTGTTCGAAATATGAGAAGGGTTGGGACGCCTCAGCAGGGCATTGACTTCTACTTTGGCTCAGAGATGCGTCGAAGAACCAAGTCTCGATGGGATAGTCAACAGAGCAGCTTGAAATGTGTTAAGTCTTCTTGCCTTGGTCTTCGTTTGTATATGGTGAGAAAATCTATAAAAGACCTCTGTCCTCCCGCCTTCATCAGTTCATCATCAGCACTCACAAACACACTCTTCTATCACAACCACCAAACAACAACAATCTTCTACCCTAGATCTTTCAGATCCTCCCAAAAATCATCAATATGAAGGCCGCCGCTATCCTCGCTCTCCCCGTCCTTGCCCTCGCGGCTGCTACTCCTCAGGTTGAGAAGCGCCAGCTCGACCAGCTCGAATGCCTCCGCTCAATCACCGGCATTCAGGCCTGCCTTAACGTCGATCTTGACGACGCCACCTCGCTGGACATTAGTAACCTTGTTCTCCTTCCTGGCTGGTAAGTTTATTCTACGCCCAGTCATGTTTTGATCAAGAAACTCCGACTAATGATGGCACAGCCTTCTCTCGACCTTGCTCCAGGGTATCACTTGCTTCCTTGGCTCTGTTCCTGTCTAGAGGATGATGCCTTTCTTTTATTCACTCTTTACCTTTTAGGGGGGGGTTACGATGGTGTCTAGAAAACATGCCTCTAGAGTAGCACGGTACTTGAATTGACAATTATGAGGTGCAACTAGTTTATTCGTTGTGTGAGGTTGAATGATTTATTCCAGCTGATAACTTGATGCCTACCATAACTTCCATTCGTCTATTACATACTATTTATTCAGTTAAATCGCAACATATTAAGAACCTGCTCTGCATGTGTCCAGAGTTCTCTGCTGACGAGGGTAAAGTATATGGATAGTTCTCTGTCCCAAGGGCCAATTTTAGAAGCCCCCTTTCCATTGAATGTTGATATTCGCTCTCAACACATGTAACCTAAGTAAATAGAAGTATTCTCATAGTTGATATCCTTCACTTAAATAGTAGCGTAACTGTACCATTTAAAGACCCTGCCTCTGCCCCACGACAGCCCCATATATTCTCTGCGGGGCGGGATATGGGGACCGGCGGATAAGATAAGACGCGGGGCAGTTTTGGAGGGATACCGTTTAACGAAGTAAAGAAATGGCTGATAAAATGGCATACTGTACTTGTGTCTACCCTCCTCTCTCTTGACCGAAAGTAGCATTAAAGAGTGTAACAATTGCCACTGTCTTTTCTCTGGATTCAGAAAAAGGGAGGGTTCTGGAATATGAAGTCACAAGAACATTCAAAGTGGAGATGTCGATTGCACCAAGGCACTATCATAACTACATCACAATACTGCATCAATTCACATGATATATTTGCTAATTAATATATCTCTACCAATAATCTCTAGAGATATTAGTCCCTTTACTTTCTGGAAGATGCGAGAGTGGCTAATGCAGGGTATATTCGTCTTGGATGTGGCGAATTGAGCTTAGCCACACCACTCACAAGATTTGGTCTATAAATCCAACAAATCCCACGAATTAATTTTGCGTATATCGTGATAGACAAAACACAAACCCTGTCAAAATGGTACCAGGACCAAAATTTCATCTGACTACTTCTTCTCTTCGAGACTTGGTACAAGCCGTCCAAAGAGGCACCGCGATACAGGGCCTGAATCTCATCGGTATCCACGACGATGACGGTGCAAGAACCCCCAAAGAAACACCTGCAACGCGTGGGGAACTGGTTGAGCTACTTACCCAAGCTTTCACTGCTCTTGAACAACGAGACGGAAAGCCTCTTACCTTTATCGTCTTGAGGGCCGAGGTTGGAGGCAACTTCAGACCCGGTCGTCGTCCACTTCCAAAGACCGAGCTCGAATTAAGATCTACTTCCAAGAGCGCGTGGCAATGCATAAACGACACCTTCTTCATAACCTTTCAAGCACTTGCCGCAAGCAAACTGCAAGTCAAGGCCCTTAGTCTCTTTAATGACCCGGATATAAAGTTGTTTGCCCTGCCTAGCGATCAGCTCAACACTATCAATTGGGAAAGTCCTGAAGTCGGCCACGCATTGGCAGTTCTCGAGATGCTTTCAGTCAACATCTCGACTCCAGTATTTGCATTCCGACAAGTCAAGGGTCAGCCGGGTTCTCCAGACTGGCTGGGCAGAGTCACAGAATGGACGGCGCCTCAAGTGCGAGCCGAAGCAGAAAATGAAAGCAACTTTGACGGTTTAGCGAAATTGGTTCAAAAATGCCCTCGGCTGGAAAACTTTGAGTACCGCTGGCTTGGTATTCCTCTTCCTGGGTTGCCAGACCTGAAAGGGTTCATATTTCCAGGCTGGAAGATCCTCCACAATCTATCGAAAGCGCCGAACCTTCCCAAACTAAATCGAGTCGGGCTACACTATCAAGTCACACGGGGTACTGATGTGTTCGAGTTTATCAAGCGTACAAAACCTATTAGGCTGTCTATTGGTCCCATGTGGCTCGACCCGGGCAAGTTCAAGCCCATCTTCGACTGGTGTGCCAGCCAGGAGGCAAACATGCAAGAGCTCGCCTTCCGAGGTCCTCTTTATCAGCTGGAGAAGCCTGAGATTGGACAGGTTCACTTTCAGCAGCAGGAGTATCAGAAAGATGCTGAGTGCAGTGTCAACTTGACGAGGGAGGGTGATCGGATCAGGAGGCCTATTTATCATCATTTAGATCCGCAGGGATTTGTGCAGCCTGGCACGACATTTTGTAGGCTGGTTGAGAATGAGGCGCATAAATTCTAAATACGGCGTTGTTGTTGTTTTCTTACACTAAAACTCTTACTTAGAAAGGGGGTCGACATGGTCAATCTTCGAGGTGGAATGTGTATATGATTCATCGAGGCTTTTGCGTAGCATTATAATGGTTTGGTGGGTGAAGCCAGGAAATAGTTTACAGTCCCACGTGAATTACTTGATCCTCAAGTAGAAAAGATAGACAATTACATGTTTTATCCTGACTGGAAGGCTGGCAGGTACGCACGTCAAGTTAGTGTAAATGCCAGAATCAGGTAGTGATGTAGCCACGGACTCTTGACGAAGCCAATGACATCAAAAGCATTACATGGCATACCCTGAAACCCTAGCCTAAAGTGGTAACACTGCGGTTAACAACTTGAAAGAAACTTGGAAGCTTTCTCCTCATCTTTGACAGTAGGGTGCGGGGTCGGATATACGGCTTGATGGTGGGTTGCAGCGAAGGAGCTAAATATGCCTATGACGGAAGCAGGTAGAGGAAGGGCTCGGATGAGAGGGGAGCTGAAAAGCCCCCCCAATGTTTATTAAAGAGAGAGACTAACTATCACTAGAGCTTATCCATTACCATTAACTATTTCATCTTCACGCGCTACTAAATAATCAACATGGCCAGCCCATCCAACAGTCCAAAGCCTTTCGATATCGCCATCATCGGCGGCGGCATCGCTGGGCTTACTCTTGCAATCGCACTCCATCACCGCAATATCCCCGTTACTCTTTACGAGCAAGCCCCAGACTTTCACGAGATTGGCGCTGGAGTCTCATTCACTCCCAATGCTGTACAGGCCATGAAAGTATGCCATCCCGGTGTTTACGACGCCTTCCACAAAGTATGTACTTGGAACGGCTGGGAGTCCAAGAGGAAGATCTGGTTCGACTTCTTAGACGGCACCACCGAGAATGATCAAGCGGCTTTCACCATCAAGACCTCTCTCGGTCAGAATGGCGTGCATAGAGCTCACTTTCTGGACGAACTTGTTCACCTCCTGCCTTCGGACAAGGTACAATTTGGCAAGCATATCGATGATGCTGTGGAGGATTCAACGGGCAAAATCCGCATGACCTTTGCCGATGGCTCTACAGCGTATGCTGATGCACTCATTGGATGTGATGGCATTAAATCTCGAGTGCGTAAGATCATTATTGGGGAGAACCATCCATCGGCAAACCCAACATATTCGCACAAGTACGCATATCGCGGTCTCGTACCAATGGACAAAGCCATTGAGGCTGTAGGCGAAGAGAGAGCACGAAATGCATGCATGCATGTGAGTCAAAGCCTCTAATCTCCAGTTGGGACAGAATTGACAAGCTGTAGATGGGCCGTGATGGCCATGTCTTGACGTTCCAGGTGGGCCATGGCGAGAAACTAAATATCGTTGCGTTCCGCACAGACACCAAAGACTGGGACGCCGACAGGATGACAAAACCAGCGCGTCGTCAAGATGCTCTGGATGACTTTAAGGGTTACAACAGCCTTGTGCGCAATCTGTTGGGGCTTACAGAAAAGTCTCTCAGCGTGGTATGTTCATGCCTTCTTCCCCAATGCCATAAAGCAGTGGGCTGATATATCGCAGTGGGCTATCTTTGATCTTGGTGATCATCCAGTCCCAACATTCTATAAAGGCCGGATAGCTATTACTGGCGATGCTGCACACGCTTCGACTCCGCATCACGGCGCAGGAGCGGGCTTCTGCATAGAAGACAGCGCCGTTTTGGCAGAGTTGCTGGCCGACAAGAGCGTGCAGAGCCATACTGATCTGGAAGCGGTGTTTGCAGCATTTGATGCTTCGAGAAGGGAGAGGACTCAGTGGCTTGTGCAGACTAGCAGGTTCATTGGAGATGCTTACGAGTGGCGAGCAGAAGGCGTAGGAAAGGATTTTGCCAAGATTGAGAAGGAAATTAATGACAGGATTAAGATCATCTCTGATGTAGACATTGAGGTGTCTTGTAAACAGGCGAGAGAGCTGTTGAAGCAGAACCAAGGTCGACAAGGCTAGGATACGTTCGAATGTTCAAGATATACAACAAGATGAGTGAAACTTGGCTAAACTTACAACAAATCACAACGAAACAAATAATAAATAGAGATACATCCTATGACGCGCGACTTATAAAAGGTAATCGATATATGCTTGTCCAGGCCACATCATCAAATGTCGCAGCCTCCACCATCCATCCCTATGAAACCACGTCACCTTTTTGTCCTAAAGATGGACAACCCATGACTTATCTATATGAGTACTGCTTTCTCTGCGCTGCGCTCATTTTGGTGATATCAAAATGGTTCCCTCCAAGCTTGTATTTGGAGGTATACGACTTGAGCTGCAAACCCATAAGCTTCATATCTTGCAAGCATACGCCGTTAGTTACCTTTGAAGACCAATTGACAGAGTCCCATCTCTTTTCCAAGGATTCCTCTCATTGTCAAGGGCCGCCAAGCTCAATACTGACTTCCTGGGCGAGGTCAAAGACTTCGTGAATCCAAGAACCACGCTCTTCATCGGATTCGTAGTCGTGTACTTGCTCCCGACCCCACTTGATGAAGAATGAGAGAACAAGCCCAAGATTACGAATCTCAGAGTCTGGCTTGAATACGTCTTGCTTCTTGAGAGCAACAATGGTGGCGAGGACGAGATAGCTTACTAGCTCAGCGAGCTTTGCACATATCTGAGAATCATCGACCACTAGGTAGCATGAGCAGGTAAACCCTGACAAATGGAAATAGCACAAAAAGTAATTCTTGGAATTTATGAAACTCGTCAACGAAGTTACCCTGGACCACGACGCGTCGGGATCTGCGGCAATGCAAAATCAAGGTTGATGAAACAATGTAATGATGATCTATATTCTATTTTAAGAGTTCCGTCGTTTCATATCCAGTAGAGGGATCATTTCTGCGTTGTAGCGACCAGATACCATCTCAATCCAAATCATCTGATCCTCCTCGCGTAGATTCCACACTAGAAGACATGATAATTAATGCAAAATGCCTTTAGTGTATTTCCTTTTATCTCATCTGTATCGTGTTGCAACACTGTAGTGTTACAGCTCAACCATGCAATGCTCATCCTTTTATTTCACTCTAAAGCCGTGCTCTAGCACCATCAATCTTGAGATCCAATGTTTGAGCTTCTCGTGCTACTGCACGCGGAATTTCTTGCTCCAGGCTCTCATTCTCTGGTGTCCAACCAAGCATCTTCTCTGCTCTTTGCGCTCCGCTGCGTGCATTCGTTCCAAACAATACAGATCCGTGTGCAAGTAGATCATCTGCTTCCTCTCCATCGATCTCATCCACCTCTCTACTCGGGATCAAGTGCAAATCGTGTGCAGCAGCCGCAACGCGTCGTGAAATCTCGCCAAATGACTACACAAAACGTGTCAGTAATCCAAGCGCAACACACCTGTAAAAAGACTTACCAGTTCTCCAGCACCGCAAAAGTAAAGGCCATTGGCTCCCCAGATATTCTCGTCTTGATTACCCTCAACAGCCTTTTCAACTAATCGCAGACAAATACGGCTCAAGTCGGCAATATGGATATTTCCCCATCGGCTCTGGCCGGGACCAACTTGGAGCCCTCTTTGGCGCTTCAATGTCGCGCTCACCAGTTCTGGAATTTGAATGCTGCGTTGATTGACAGGGCCACGACCTTGACCGTAGATCATAGGCGGAACCATGAGTGCCGTCTTGACAGGAGAGTTGTGCTCAGCTACTGAGAATATGTAGTTATCTACAGCGCGATTGGGATACTGCCTGATCAGCGACTTGATGGAATCGATACCAGTGAGGTCATTGTAAATGAGATCACTGCCCGAGCCAGAAACTCGCGATTTATCAGCAAGTTCACCAACTGCCAATGCGCTTGCTCCTGATATTTGGATGTAGTATGGTGGCTTGGGGCCCTTGGGCTTATTTGACAGAGCCTGATGGATCGTTTCTACGCTCTTCAAGTGGCCAGTGGCTGCAAGATCTGGATGAAGATAGTTAGTAAGATGGTTTTCGTGACGAGACATCATCGCGTCGACTTACGAACAACGACATCGGCATCCTTGGCTTCTTGGGCGATGAGTTCTGTGTCGTCGAGTCCGCCCTTGACGATCTGCACCTGGTTATACGCCTTTGTGATGGCATGGCCCTTCGAGGCATCTCGAATCAATGCCCTGACTTTGTACTGTGGATGTGACTTGAGTAGCAGGTGAAGGACATCGCCGCCGATATAGCCAGAGGCGCCAGTGCTAATGAAATCAGATGAGCTAAGTCCAAAGCCTCAAGAGTTCGTTACTGACAGAAAGATCTTGGTCATGTTTAATGTTGATTGAGATTAAACGTTTGCAGTGAACGTCGTTGTCTATCCTGACCAGAGTAGAAAGTCTCTTTGTTTATATAACTGAAGCATGTTGGTGTTGAAGTCTATCATCTTTTCTTTGGTAATCAGTCTGGTATCAGAGACAGCTTCTAGTTTCCCTTGCTTCATAATCAACGACTTCTCTCGCAATAGTCCTTGGAGCAGTTGGGTTTGGTTAACTCAATTGGTCTCTAGTTTCTCGAGTTCGATGGGTTAATTAAGATCTTAATAATCATGAAGCTGCGGCTATTTTCGCATCTTCTCATTTGACATTCCTATCTTGCTAAAGCCTCTTTTTTCGGGAACCCCTTGAGCCGCACATAGCCGTGTTACTGAGAATTTGTAAGCGCAAGCATCATGTTTTACCTTTTTGTCGTCGATCCAAGATGCTGAAACGATACACTCAGTAAGAAATTACTGAATGTGATTGGTTCGTAAGTGCTGTAGGATCAATGGGTGGTGTTGCACTCCGTCCGTTGGCCAGTAACCTGGCAAAACAGCTAGTGCATTGGCAAAGATGACATTCAATAACCAGGAAGACGACGAGATAGGGAAGTATAAGCATATTATTCTTGTAGTAGCTGAAATGCCTGATCAGATTCTATAGCGCGTCATATGCGACATACGGCTTCAAAAAATTAAGTCAATTCATTAAATCTAGATTACAGCTCGTTCAACAAGAGGCTCTTTGCGCGCAATTTGACCATATCCCAACACCGACAGATCCAGAGTACTGAACTCCCCATACATGGTAAGCTCTGTGATGCCCCGTCCACAAGCCGGAGCCTGCTGACTACTAAGTCCCGAGAAACCGGCACAAAACAAGAGATTCAACACTTCAGTATGCGGGCCAATGATTGCATTATGATCGAAAGTGTTAAACTCGTAGTGGCCCACCCACGAGGGCGTGACTTTTGCCATCGAGAATTGAGGAACACGCTTCTTGAGCACAGGAAGCGTCTTCTTGTTCCGGACATCCACGACGTAGCTGAAGTCATCAGGGTCAACGGCCACATCGGGACCGATGGGAGGACAGTCAACGAGATAATCATTATCTCCATAAGATCGCATATGCACGCCAGTGGGATTAATAGTCAGAGGTAGATCCTGTGGAAGGGGCTCATCGACGGAAAAAATGTACGTGTACCTGCGGCGAGCCTCGATGGGGAGATCTACAGCAGCAAGACGTGAGACTTGAGCGGCATGTGTGCCTGCAGCGTCGATAACGCTTCCCACGTTGATACTCTGGCCCGTTTTGAGAGTGATGGATTCGATCCTGTTCCCAACGCGGGTCATCCCGATGGCTTCATTGTCGATGTAATCAACTCCCAAGTCCTGAGCCCTTTTGCGAAGGCTCTTCACCATGCCAAAAGCATCAAATACACCCTCTTTCACTGTATTGAAACTGCCTATCTTGATAGCGCCAAGATTAAGGAAGGGATACTTGGCAGCTATTTTTTCAACCGTAAGCATCTTCGTTCCAGCGCCACATGTAGCCTGAAGTTTCTGGTCTTTTTCCAGAAGAGCAGCAAACTCGGGGGGTATCTGCAAGATACAGATATCCAAAGTACCGGATTGGGATACCTGGAATGCCATCTCCGTCCTCACACTTGAGGTTATTGCGAAAGTTTTTGACAAACTAAGCTGCGTACTAAGCAATCTTGAGATTGATGTCTGTTGCAAACTGCTGACGCATGCAGTTGTTGCTGGCTTGGGTGGCAGAGTAGGCAAGCGAAGGGTCTTTCTCGACAACAAGGACCTTTCCGTTGAAGTCTGGGTTTGAAGCGAGGAACCAGGCGACGGCTGAGCCACTTGTTGCACCGTTTATGATGGCCACATAATAGGCGGATGAGGTAGGATGCTTGGGGAAGGTAAAAGTAGCCATTGTTGCTATTACTGGGTCAAAGGTTTCTAAAGATAGTTGATGAAGACTTTAAATTGATTGATTTCGACAGAGAGATATCTGCTATCTAAGACCTAGGATCATAAGTATGTCGATCCTTTTAGAGTATACTACGTCTTCAACTACGCTTAGTGGTGTATTTGTGAGTTTGTAAGCATCCTGCAAGATCCAAGTAGGGAACCACGTTCCTGATTCCTTGAAAGATTTATCAAGAAGGCATCCGCGAGCCTGGCGTTCACATCGATTGTCTTGAAAGCCGAACTATTGACCAGTGAGCCGAGTCATCTACAGAGCAGATACATAGCGTGGCGAAGAGTGATGAATAATCCTACCGCGGTTTTCCGAACTGATAATCGACAGCTGAAATAGTCTTGTTTTCCAAATATGCTATAGTGCCATTGGTTGCTTATAAAGCGACGATGGGCGGGCGGTTCATCAACCACGGCGGCACCGCGAGCGACGCTAGTTTGAACCAGGTTGAGCCAGTGGCAAGACGTCGAGATGATGGAAGCAACTCGAGATTAGTAATAGCACGCGCCAGAACGTGAATATTCTTCGATGCTTCGGTCATCTGTTTTAACCTACCCTTCAAAGTCCTATTAGCCTGTTATCCTAGCGTTTTAGGACAGATGCAACTACGTTCAACACTGAAGGCAATATTTTGAGTTATAGGGTTCATGGGCATAAAAAAAAAAAAAAGACAAAAAAAAAGAAATCTCCCTGGCTAATTCACTTCAAGCTAGGCTAACAATGTAAACTAAAATTTCTCTATGTTGATCATTTTGCTGGTCAAAATCATGGAGTCTCAAGAGCCCCAGACCATCTGCCAGTGAGTGGTGTCTATCCGTAGCCTGATGGCAAGAGCATACAGCGTATCTCAGCAGATGAAGGCGAAAAGATTGTAAAACCTATTACCCCTCTTTAAAATGGTCTGAGAGCTAGATCAAAGATCTCGTGCACGAGTGAAGTGGTTAGCTCATCTACCATCGCTCGACTTACTTACTGCTTGCTGTACAACGGGCATAGTCGGATTTAGCGAACACGTCGCTTATTGCCATTTGACTTTGGGGGTCGAAGGATCTCTTATGCTCTTAGTCCAGCAAAACTATGCGATATTAGGCAGTCTGACAAAGCCTCATCGTCACCCTTTGGTAAACCCCCACAGACTTGGGTCCACAATTCGGGACAAGACATACCGAGCATCATCCCCTCGTTCAGAGAAGCCAGACCACTTCATCCTGAATATATAGATAAATAACTCGCTGGGGTCCTCAATCTGACCAAGCACAGCGACTAAACTACAGTAGATGACTCACTATGTCTGAGATCCAAGGGTCAAGAAAGAGATATGCCGTCGTCGGCACAGGTGGCCGATCGAGCTTCTTCTACTCGGCCATAGCCACCGACTACAGCAAAACATCATGTATCGTGGCTCTCTGCGATACAAATCAAACGCGTATGAACTATGCCAACTCTAAGCTCAAGTCTCTCGGACATGGCGAAGTTCCGACATATCTCGCCAAGGACTTTGACCAGATGATTAAGGAATCGAAGCCCGACGAAGTCATCATCACGACCATGGATCGGACACATCATATCTACATTGTCCGAGCACTAGAGCTGGGCTGCAATGTAATTACTGAGAAGCCTATGACTATCGATGCTCCGAGATGCAAAGAGATCTTTTCCGCCGTCGAGAGAACGGGCCAGAAAGTCCGTGTTACTTTCAACTATCGATATGCGCCTCACAACACCAAAGTGTTTGAGCTGCTCAAGTCTGGTGCCATTGGAAAGGTGACAAGTGTACACTTTGGTGAGTGGTCACAAATCAAGCTAAGTATAGCTTCACAAAAGGACTAACTTGAGTGTAGAGTGGATGCTTAATACCAGTCACGGAGCTGACTACTTCCGTCGATGGCATCGGGACAAGCGCAACAGCGGCGGTCTTTTGGTCCACAAGTCAACTCACCACTTCGATCTTGTCAACTTCTGGCTCCAGACCCGACCTCAAACAGTATACGCCACAGGCGACCTCGCTTTCTATGGTCGAGAAAACGCAGAGCAACGTGGCAAGACTGAGTTCTATACACGTGCTCACGGTAGCGAGGCCGCAAAATCCGACCCTTTCGCTCTCCACCTCGATCAAAACCCCCAGCTCAAGGCTATGTATCTCGATGCCGAGCACGAAGACAGCTACTACCGAGACCAGAGCGTTTTCGGTGATGGCATCAGCATCGAGGACACCATGAATGTTCTGGTAAAGTACCGAAATGGAGCCAGTCTTTCATACTCACTCACCGCCTATGCGCCATGGGAGGGATTCCGTGTTAGCTTCAACGGAACAGGTGGAAGACTCGAGGTTGAAATTGTCGAGAACAGTTATGTCAACTCTGGTGGTGACCAGGCCCTCGAGGGCTCTATCGAAAGCCGTAAGATCCTATTACGACCGCTATTTGAGAAGCCGCAAGAGATCCAGGTCGAGGAGGGTGTTGGTGCACACGGAGGTGGAGATACAGTCTTGCTTAACGATCTCTTTGGAACGCCGGTGACGGATGAGTATATGCGAGCGGCCAGCCATATTGACGGTGCTGCGTCGATACTTACGGGTATTGCAGCTAACCGGTCTATTGCTACAGGCCAGGCAGTGAATGTGGATGATATTCTGTTTGTTCCAAGTTCATGAGAGTCAAAGGAATGGACTTAGCAAAAAGGTATATATGAACAAATTGAAAAACGAATTTAAAATTAATTAGCTCGTGTTTTATGGTTTCAGTGTCTCCGACGTGCTACCTTCTCTAGTCTGACCACATATACCGATCTTGAAGTTCTTCTAGCACCAAAGAGTATCTTCTTTGGCTGCCTTGATAAGCCATTCCCGGCATTCATGATCGACACGTTTTTGGCGGACTGGTATTTCAAATCTGGAAACATCAAGTAGGCCCGAAGGGTCGTGGATGTGCTCGTCTGTCGTGTCGATGATTGGGGGGCTGAACTCATGATCAGCGATTACGATCTTGAGAGGGCGTGCACAACTAGGATCCCCGCCAGCTTCTAGGTTCCATTCCTTGCCGCCAATGGATTGCTTGATGTTCCATTTAGCTAGTCGGAGAAGGTAAGGCCGTGATATGACGAGATGCTCTATGCTGCGTTGTCTGGCCACATTATGCCAAAGTGCGCCTTCGGCCAGACAGACCGAGAATCCAGCCAGGCGTCGCATTTTGGGCCACATACGGCAGATATTAGGGTCATCTCTCCAAAAATCCAATGTTGGTAAACCACCGACCGTGATGAACTCTTCGAGGTTGTTGAGTGCTTCAAGGCCACGAGAAAAGAGGGCATTTATGTGCATGTCAATGCTGTAGTGCTGGGCAGTTCTGCGGTAGGGCAAGTCGATGATAAGACGCCGCATAGAACTACCGAGAGCAAGGAAAACATCTCTGATCAAAGCCACTGTTCGGGCTGATTGAATGGCTTCAAGATCGAGGCTGAGGTACATGGATGAGACCTGAGACAATGGGATAGTTTGTGGAAGGCTTTCTTCTGATGTCGTTTTTGAGATGGTCAAACATTTTAGGAAGGATTGAAGGCGAGGTATCGAGTCTATGTGCACACAATGCTTTCTCAGGAAGCGAGTAGCTGGCACATAAGTAGCGCGACATACCCCAGCCCAAGCGATGAGTTGCTGAGCTTCTGAAGTTGAGACATCGATGATTCGGTTAGGTCTGCCGGGCGGGGTCGATACGTCGAGTATGTGGAGGATGAGTTCAAGAGGGAGATGGGGGTTCGTCGCCATGTCTAAAGATGTCGGTAGTTGTAGTAAATTGGTGGCATAGAGAGATGTAGGAGATCATGTAAACGATTTATTGCACTGTTGCCTATTATGTAACGAGTTAGACTCGGGCTATAAAGTGAGGGGAATTCAGAGAGTTACCTGTCATGAAACGAGTCAGGCAACGAAATTAATTATGCCGATAGCTGACGTAGTTGGTGAAACCCCAAGTGGTCAAAGAAATGAAACATGCACGAGTCCACACGACGTTCATCATATCTGGAAACGGCCGATGAGTATATCAGATGCGTAGAGCTGAACAGTTCACAAGCTCATGCTTCCAAAATTAAAGTAAAACGTCAGTAGGAAACAATCAAGGGGCGCAGAAGTGATCGCCCAGCGGCTGTGTGCTGATGAGCCCCGGTTGATCAAGAACATGGACCAATCATCTGAGTGCAAATGGTTGGAATGTGGAGTAGTCATTGATCCTCCAGGCTGCCATTTAACAGGATTAAGAGCATAAAGAAAGAGCATAAAGTCTCACCAGAATCACTGTGCATAATATCACCAATTCCCTATAACACTATTATCACCATTATCATTCACCAAAATGACAGCTAAAACTTGTCATACGTCCTACGAGTCTCGATGGTACTCAGACGCCCTACGCTACGAATATCTAATGAGTGATCTCTTCTGGTTACTTGCCATCTTTCTCATCGTCAACTGCTGGTGGTCAGTCAGGCAGATGGACTCGATGCCCCAACCTGACAAGAACGTTCAACCCGACAAGAGAAAAGACGATGAGGCTACGCAGAATGTCGTGGCCCATCGGGAGCCTGGCTTCTGGCTCAAAAATTACATCACATCACCATCTCGCCAACGTCTAGCCCTCTTTGTCACCAGCTCCATCATCCCTCTTCAACTCCTCCACGGCTCATGGGTTCTCAAGTCTGCGTGGCGAATTTCTTTGGGACTGGTTAGGCGTACATATCCTTCCATCAGGCCGCGCATCCTGGGCTTTGTCCTCTACTCGCCTATTACCATTGCGATATTCATCGGCTGGTGGCTAGTTTTGTTGGCAGGTACGAGTATCGTTTCGTCACAGGTGCTTCTTGTGATAAGATTGGGGGAAATTCAACCTACTGCTGTGGGAGTTGTAACTCCTCCTAAGGACATCGACGAACAGACGAATAGTGATAGGGAGTGGCACAAGGTGCAAGATGAGGAGAAAGGGGATAATGCCAAGAGGCAGGCTATTTAGTATAGTTTCATGGGAGAGTATAGTCGAATGAACTAAGGACACGTCGAGTATCCAAATAGGCTCATTCCGATGCATTCTTGTGGTAGTTCTTCCAGGGAAGTATACAATATTTCTGTCAGCCTTAATAACTATGTCCTAGAATGCGAAACAAAAAGGTGTCATACCCAAATAGGGCAAAAGTATGGTTCCGCCCGGGATCGAACCGGGGACCTTCTCGGTGTTAACGAGATGCCATAACCAACTAGACCACGCAACCGAGCATATGATAACGACGCTAATTTTTGGTATATAAAGCATACAGCGCGATAGCTGCCGGCTCCCAGCCCCCGAGTCAGCCCTGTGAAGGGAAGGGATAGACAGACGTCTTGGCATTGTAAGATTTGGTTGAAAACAGGGAACGAGTGCGCAACTGTTGGGGGCTGTGTGTCCTATTGGACCCCTAGACAAAGCCCCTACATGCCCAGCAATCAAACCTCATTCGCTATTTTCACACTTAGGCGCAAGATCGACAACTTATTGGCAAGATGTAGACTACCTTGCTGCATAATGACATACGGCGCATTCATGGTTTTAGACAACTTCATTCCCACTTTTAAACATCTAGTTTTCAATTTCTGCGGCATACACTGACAACTAGAGCCACTGTGATTTGAACGAATTGATTGACACGAATAAACGTATGAGACCTAGAAAGAAATTCAAAAAGTTGGAATTTCGGCCTGACCGAAGACAGGAATATCAGGATACTCTCCTCTACGACTCTTTGACATTCGTCCGACTGCAAAGTCTCTCACCATGACATTTCAACGACATCCATTACCCTTCTCAAGCGATGACCCCAGAATGCAAGATCCCAAAGGCGAGAAGTGGTCCAACCCGGGCGAGGGCTTCACCGATTTCAGCGATTCAATGTTTTGCTGTCCAGTCACCGTCGCCACCGAACCTGCCTATGCTCTCGCGAGAAAGATAAAGAAGGAACATCGGAAGAGGAAGGATGCGAAGGAGAAACAGGAAAAAAGCGCCAGCAGCGGGAAAGAACTGGGAAAATCAGATGAATACATGGACCATGATTCAGATAGCGAAGAAAATGGCTACGTGCCCGACACTCAAAAAGAGGGCTATGAACCTCCGAGTCGCAGTCAAAACTCATTTGATGATTCAGCACTAGCATTTCGTACGTGTACTGCTGATTGTCACATTCATCGCCCAAAGCCTGGGTTGGATCACGGAGAGAAGCAGCAACCACAACGATCCATTAGCCGTGAGCCTTTGGCTGACAGGCTATCATGAAGGATGAGACTATGTATTTTTGATATACAGGGCGTTTGGGTGCATCTTTTCTGCTTTTTGTATTTGCAATGGAGATAATATAGCATGTTTGACTTTGTTTGTCTACCAGAACTTCCGGCCAGTGATACTCCAAGCTGGTATAGATGCAACTTACATCTACAAACTAGTAAGGTAAAGAACCTGGAACAATCTAAAAGTATCTATCATATGCCTTTGCGGCGTCCAACACCATCTTGTCAAACGAAATCCAACCTTGACCCGTTGCATTGGCGGCTTTGCTCGCATCTGTTTTGGTTATGTTTGCAGGGAAGCTATAATCTTGGACATATCCATTTCCTGGTTCACCTTGTCGAATGATGCTTCTTCTGTCAGGGTAGGCTTCGTGTAATAGGTCACGGTAAGCCTGGATATTTGCATAGTTACCATTGCCACCTGCGATGTACCGTTGCCTATCGGCCACTTTTCTATTGTCAACTGCAAAGACAATGATTCTTGCAACGTCGCGGACATCGACGTGTGTCCCGTTTCCAGGTCCGGCTGGTGCCATATCTTGGCCATTCATGATGCGATAGGGGATGATGGCAGTCTCGCTCAGTTTCTCTGGATCTTCTGGTAGAATCAAGGGCGGCCCGCCAACCCACACCGGGTTTACAGCTGTCATGGTGAAGTTGATACGGTTGGCATTTTCTTGGAGAAAGTTCCAGAATGCGCGCTCCGCCTTGACCTTGCTCGCGACGTAGATCTGATGACCGGTTGCTTCTGTGTCGGCCTTTTCGATAGCTTTCTCAGCTTGTTCATTCCAATCTTCTTCTGTATATCCTCTTTCAGGGTTTTTTGGTTGGCCACCCATGATAGTCACGATAGACGACATGTAGACAAAAGACCGTAAACCAGGTTCCTTGATGCCAGAGTTCAGAATGCTGAGGGTGCCTTGGAGGGCAGACCCCATGACGTAGTCGATGTTGGTGTTGGAAAAGTCGACTGGGGAAGCTAGATGTGCAATAGCAGTTACTCCTTTGACTGCATCGTCAAAAGCACCATCGGCTGTGATATTAGGGACTAGCACAGTGGCGAGGTGGCCAGAGGATGCGTGCGAAGGCAAGGCTGAGAGTAGACTGGAGGCTGAAGCTTGGCTTCGAACTGCCGCACGAACTGAGTAGTTGGCCGAGAGAAATGCATCAACAGTCTGGGCGCCGATGAATCCATTTGCGCCAGTGACAAGAACGAGGCCTTTGCTCGACGACATATTGGGTATTGGCAAGTAAGTGTAGTTTGGGGAGGGTGCAGTTGTTCAGGATTGGAAAACGCTAGATTGTTTATCTTTTTCTACCCTCGACTTGAATTCTTCCAGAACGGGCCCAATAAAGTTCCGTCATAATCGGTGTTAGCAGATTATCTACGTGTAATAGTGTGGAGTTTAGAAGTCAATCCGTTATTTCCGATTCTGTACCTTGTGGTAGATTTACTGTTCCCACCAAATACGTGATGCTATCGTCATGGCAAACCACAAGTTTACTCAACACATTCAAGTACTAAAAATTCCATTTCACCGTGTCACCGCCAGCGCGATATACAAGTACAGCATTGCAAGGCGTGTTAAACTGTCAAAAGCGTACTGAGCTTATATGCATGATTCCCCCCACTCAGTCGTGGAAACAACTTGAACACAGCTTAATAACTTTGGCAAAGAAAAGAAGGGTTTGTTCTCGTGGAATAAATTCATGTATAAATGAGTTGCAGATATGAACCAAAACAGTGCATGGTTACCCTATGTCTTCAGCGTCCAAGACTTAACCAGTCATCTGACGGAAATTCAAAATCAACAACATGAAGAGACCCTCGATTCAAAAGCCTCCCTGGGTGGCGCAATACTGTGGTAGTGCTTATTGTAAATCTGCCTTGTCGTGTTTCAGCTCATTAACTAGCGAGCAAATGATTATAGCTTAGCTCCGCCACTCTCATCTTTCTCCCTAGGCAACACCCTCTAGCTTGTTAAAAGCACCGTCAGCCCTCGCTTCTCAGAATGGCCTCAACAGACGTGTCACCAACAGGCAAAACTCAGACTGCACATCGAAATATGTCCTCTTCTAATAACCATGCACGTCTGTCACCTCGAGAATCCCGAGTTATCGGCGCGTTACTTGGGGTCCACGCTGGCGACTCGTTGGGTGCCACGCTCGAGTTCAAATCGCACTCCCAGATCGCCCAACTATATCCTAATGGCCTGCGAGATATCATAGGCGGAGGGACATTCTCTTGGCCTGCCGGTCACGCCACAGACGACACCGACATGACCCGCGGAGTATTACTCGCCTACTACGACCTTCAATGCCTAAGTCTTGGAGACGATATTGCACGCCTGGCTGCTGATTACTTCATCCGATGGATGCGTGGTGACTGGCCAGGACGGCGATCACCAAGTTATCCGGTCGACATTGGGGGTGCTACTGCTATGGGACTGAACAAGTACAAGAAAACGAAAGATCCTGACCGCGCGGGAGCAGGTCCTGGAAGTGCAGGAAATGGGAGTTTGATGCGATGCATTCCCACAGGATTATTTCAGACTGATCCTCAAAGGTTGATCGAGGAGAGTCAGCGCATCAGCAAAATCACGCATGACGATGAGAGATGCACAATCTCTTGTGCGGCTTACAACACGATTGTATCCAAGCTGATCAACCAAGACAGCCCGTCAGATTCGATCGATGCCGGCCAGCGCGTTGCAGAGGAACTTGAGGGAGGTCCAGGCCCAGTATCTGAAGCTATCGAACTCGGCAGATCTCTCAATGTAGCAACCATGGCTCAGAAGGGACCGCCAGTCAAACTAAAGGGTCGATGCAGTGGGTATGTGCTTGAGTCTCTGAGTCTTGCCATCGCAGCGATTCTAGACACTCGAAGCTTTGAGGATATTCTGGTTGATGTGGTCCGTATTGGAAATGATACAGACACAAACGGGGCCATTGCAGGCGGACTTTTGGGCGCGAGGGATGGAGCGACAGCAATTCCTACTGAATGGAGGTCTATCTTGCAGTTTAGAGATGAGTTTGAGAAGACTGCTTTGAACCTCTTGCGAAAGTGATTAGGACTTTCCCATACCTTAGAAGAACGTCTCAGGAGATTATTTCGTCTAGGATGGGTTCTACGACTTGGCCAAATAACTATCGGGTTGAATAAAGTATAGCCCACTTTTCTTAAGGTTTAGATTACAATATGAGAGTATCTGAGTAACCAGCATTGTCGCGACACTATCGCTCAACACAGTTACGTGATCGAAAATTAGGCAAGCAGGGGTGATATGCCGCGGACAGATATCCGGTATTAGCCTCGAAATGTAGACAAGGGATACACGTGACTCAAACTGCGGGGTTAAACTTAGAAACATACCAATTATCCAGCCACTCGCCCTCGGAGTGGCTTTTCCGTCGTGTCTCTGGCTCTTCTCACCTTCTTTTTCCGTTTGTACAGCCTCAATTACACAAACAATCCTTCTCAAGCGTGTGGCACAACGTGGATCCAATGACTTCAGAGCGTCCCATACTCCCTGCGCCGTCAGAAGATGACAGCAGTCATGTCCCAAAGAAGCGGAAAAAGGGCAGTGAGAGAGTTAGAGTCACTAGGGCGTGTGATGGCTGCAAGAAGTAATCCTACAGTAGACGCCTGCCAGATGACTCAAGCTAATCGGTCGTAGGCGCAAGATCAAATGCAATGGCATGCAGCCGTGCAAGTTCTGTACCCGGTCAAGGGTCTCTTGTACCTTTGACTCTTCCTATTCCAGAGGTCGTCTGCCGGTAATACCCTCAGCTGAAGAGGCTAGAGATGAGACTATCACTGTCTCAGTTCAGGACACGATGCCTGGTAGCGAGCACAACAGCCCGACAGACTTGACTCAGCAGTACTTGACAAACTCAACCACTGAAGCACCGCGGCAGACGGTAGAGCTTCAGGACTATGGCCTCTCATCCCATCTTATGGTGCCGGCTGCTACAGCCTCGCGTGCTGTAACATCAGTGCAACAATCCCCTGAACCGTCCCAAGAGGATCTTCAAGGGCACTATATCGGACCAGCATCTGGCGTTTCATTCTTGTTGCGTGTTCAGAAGCGACTGCATCAGGCCATAGCATTCTCTGGGCCAGGTAGCATCTTCACATTCGGCGATGCCCCTCTCCACAACCCTGATTACGACCCAAACTTTTGCATGATGCTTCCCAAAGAGGATGCTCAGCGTTTGGTAGACCGCTATTTCGACTTTGCCATGCCGACCTACCGATTCCTACACCGACCTACCATCCAGGAATGGTTCAACGAGTTTTATGAAACACTGGGGACTATGCGTGATGCAAACAACTCTGCCGCCAAGGTTGCTTTGCTCTTCATGATCCTGGCCCATGCCAGAGTTTACATGCCTGAGAACGACAGACCAGGGCCCGCTGATCTAAGGTCAGAGTCCCATCCAAATATGTTTCACTTATTAACTCAGATCTACAGCGCAAGATACTATTTGGCAGCTGAACATCAGCTCTCAAAGGAGAGTGGCTCAATACGCTTGACAAGTGTCCAGGCACGCCTACTACAATGCTACTATCTCGGAACTCAGTCTCGTGTCAACCACTGTTGGAGCCAATTTGGTATAGTAACGAACCTTGCACTCGCCATCGGCTTAAATAGAAACAAACGTCCCGGCGTTACGAGTGGGCTGAATCATATTGAAGTTGAGAGTCGTCGAAGAACCTTTTGGTGTGCTTACACACTCGACGCCTATCTCAGCGTCTCTTTGGGTAGACCGCGGAACTTTCATGATGACGATATAGATACCGAACTTCCAGCCTGTGTTGACGACAATGATATCACTAAAGACCACATCAACCTCGCTAGTTCTAACAAGGGCTACTCGATCATGCTTGCTCCCGTCGCACACATGAAGTAAGGCACATCACCTCGATACAGTGTTTAAACTGACCTGTTGTATAGACTCGCTCGTATCATCGGCCATATACTTCGAGCTCTTTACTCTGTTAAACCTATATCCGTCAGTCGTCGAGCAGAAGAGACTCAGCGGATCTCCAAGGACTTGAAGGATTGGCGCACCGAGTTTTCTCAGTTTCTCGACGCTGATTATTTCAGCACAACATTCCTCGTGCCTATAGTTCAGCGGCAGCGAAACGTCCTCAACTTGACTTATTGGCATGCTATAATTCTTACGCATCGTCAGGCTGTCTTGAACAACTTTGCACGAATTTCAAGGCAGAACAGAAGAGGTAGTGAGAATGATGCCCTGACGCAAGAGAGCGTTCAGCAGTGTCTGAAGGCTGCTATGGACACGGTCGGTCTTATTGATGAGATTACGGATCATGGGCAGATGTTTAGGGCATTTTGGGTTCGTACAAGGAATCCTTTACTGCCACTGATAAGCGCTGACTATTTCTAGGTTACGGCGTACTTTGCCTTCACTGCGGCCATGGTGCTGTATATCTATGTGATACAGAAGTGGGCATCACCACCTGAGACTTACAGTGACTACTTCTCAGCTGCTACACGCTGTCAGTCCCACATGTCAGCTATGGTTGAGAAAGGGTCATTGTCAGAGCGATATTGCTTTCTATTGGAGGAGTTGCGAACCGAGGCGTTGCGTCAGATGAATCGGTTGCATCCTTCTGCGAATCATTTTGCGGGTATGGAGGGCCAGTCGCAAGACAATGGATACCAGACCAATATGATGCCAATGGATACGCCAAGTGATAGGACTTCTTACACGGATCTGATGGGGGAGAATGGTATGGATTTTAACGGCATGTCTAGTGTTGACTTTTCTGGTTGGGGCCAGTTCGCGTCGATGATTTCTTCGGGTTTGGGCAACCTTGATGTGTTTCTTGATGATGAGGTCTTTAGACTTTAGTAGGGTTATTTCCCTAATAGTTCTCACCTGGTTTTGTTAGCGATGCTGTAGCTCTCACCTATCTCCCAATAATATCTATAAGTTCTATACTCAATTCTAATCGATAACTACTAGCCTTGAAGCACATCTGGTACTTGTCGAATACCCTCGGCTGTAACCATCCAATCACCGAACTGAGCGGATATCATCTTTACCTTTTCCAGACACCGGAATTCAAGCCGATGCATGGTCGGAAAAGCTCACCTGAACACCCTTGTCCGGCTACAAATCCGTTGAAGATCACGGAGTCTTCTGGTTGGAGCGGAAAGGGGCACATTCTACACTTGTCTTCTCGATTCTAACGACTTCATTAAAGCCCGCGTCTTGAAGGTGCGAAAGGTACATATTTATCTGCATCCAAAATATCCTCAAAGTTTCTCTGTATACGTTTTCATATTAGTTCAACTTCCAAAATGGCTTCTGCAGTTTCCAAGCGCCTTGAAGGCAAGACTATCCTCATCACTGGTGCCTCTTCAGGCATTGGACGTTCCACAGCCTTTGAATTCGCACGCACCAGTCCCAAGAACCTCAAGCTGGTTTTGACTGCTCGTCGTATTGATACGCTCAAGGAAATCGCAGAAGATATTGTCAAGGAGGTCGGTGACGGCGTTAAAGTGCTTCCAGTCCAGCTCGATGTGAGCAATGCAGATGAGGTGCGCTCATTTGTGAGCAAGCTTCCCGAGGGGTTTAATGAGATTGACGTCTTGGTCAACAATGCGTGAGTGTACCAAGGAGATGTGGAGAGTTATCAGCTAACAGATTCTCCCCAGTGGTCTCGTCAAGGGCGTGGACAAGGCTCCCGAGATCAAGGAGGAGGACATCAATGTTATGTTTGCAACCAACGTTACTGGCTTGATCAACGTTACCCAGGCTGTTCTTCCTGGTATGCTCAAGCGCAACAATGGCGAGGGATCTGGTGATATTATCAGCATTGGATCCATCGCCGGTCGAGAGCCCTACGTCGGTGGCAGTATCTACTGCGCAACCAAAGCTGCCGTTCACTCCTTCACAGAGAGCTTGCGCAAGGAGCTTATTTCAAAGAGAATTCGAGTCATCCGAATTGACCCCGGTCAAGTAGAGACTGAGTTCTCAGTTGTGAGATTCTATGGCGATAAGTCAAAGGCTGATGCCGT
Organism: Fusarium guadeloupense; assembly: GCA_021655865.1. Lineage (NCBI taxonomy): Eukaryota > Fungi > Ascomycota > Sordariomycetes > Hypocreales > Nectriaceae > Fusarium > Fusarium guadeloupense. Next base: position 214,340 of record JAJJWM010000132.1, read on the forward strand.
GTATGCGTAAGTTGACCAAGATCATCCTCAAACTGAAGCGGAAGCTGACTTAAACAGTGGCTGTGAACCTTTGACACCAGATGATATTGCAGAGACTATCGTGTTTGCTGCTGGTAGGAGGGAAAATGTTGTTATTGCTGATGCGTTGATATTCCCTAACCACCAAGCCGCGGCTACCATCATGCACAGGAAGACTACATAGATGAGGTTGAAGAAATAAACCAACTAATAGAGATCAATAGAAAGCTTCAAAAACCATGACCTTCTCCAAACATGTGAATCAGTCTTGATAACCCACCTTAGCTATCTACATGCTCTGTACAAAATATGCTGCACCTCTCAATGCTGAGGTACAAACTGATGGGGTATGCACAACACACTTCCTCGGTACGTACATCAGGTTAGGCTAGGAATTATTAGACTTATTGTCATTGCCAAATATTCTCAATCAGCCCTACCGGGTTTTCCTAGTTAGTTTTCCTGTTCTCCAAGCGAACATGATCAACTGGGATCACACAAGAGTGGACGACTTCTCCGCCTTGGCTTCTTTAGCACAGATCATTGCGGAGATAACTACTGCACACTATCAGATCCGAAGTGTCTATACCAGATGACACAATTCTCTGCATGTCGGATCAAACATAAGCTTGTCTTGTAGTCTCGGAAATATGGCACATGGCATGCCCTTGGCGATTTCCGCACGACACCACCATCTCCTCGGCACGGACAACCTTCGGCTTCACGCTTTATCTCCGCAGGGCCAGGTCAAGAGCGGAGCAGGTGCATTAAGGTTGGGGTAGCGTCGTATCTTGGATAAGCGTTTTGCGGGGGATCGGCAATGTCGACTCTCGCTTGTCGGAAAAGCACTCTCCCAGCCTCCTCAAGCTCGGCTTTTCCGCAATGTTTGCATCCCTGAGGCTGGAAGACGGAGTATTGCATGAGGACGCTGGTTCCCGTGGTGAGTGATCAAGAATGTGATTGGGATAGCACGGGCATCGTCCGCTAACCCTTGCACTCTTGGCCAGAGATAACTATCAGAGCAGATCCGAGTGCGGAGAGTCCGGCCCGGATCACGCCCACCTAAGTACCCGGAAATGAGAGTAGAGGCAAATTAATACCTTTACGCCACAGTCCAAAGCCCTTAAGTACTTGGTCCCTTCCTAGGTCCCCTCCAGGGCCTAGTGTAGTCATACGGCTGGACTTTCTTTTTGCAATTCCAGGTTATACTATCTATCATGTCTCTGTCTAGAGTTCCACCAAGCGGCGTCTGGGCCCCTGCAATCACATTTTTCAACCATGAGACAGACACACTGGATACAGATGCCCAGGCCGCCTATTACTCTTATCTGTCCAAGACGGGTCTCGCAGGTCTTGTCGTGCTCGGAACAAACGCCGAGACCTTTTTGTTAACGCGCGAAGAGCGCAAGGAGCTGTTGATAACTGCTCGGAGAGCATGCGGGCCATCGTTTCCCATTATGGCTGGCGTCGGTGGCCATTCGACAAAGCAAGTCTTGGAGTTCATTGGCGACGCAGCTGATGCTGGAGCAAACTCTGTTTTGCTTCTTCCACCCGCTTACTTTGGTAAGCAGACGACACCTGAAGTCATCAGCAACTTCTTCGACGACGTCGCCAAGGAGAGCCAGCTTCCCATTGTTATCTACAATTTCCCCACCGTCTGCAATGGCATTGACCTTGACTCTGCCACCATTGCCGCTCTGGCAAAGAAACACAGCAACATTGTCGGCGTCAAGCTGACTTGTGGAGCCGTGGCCAAGATCACACGACTTGCGGCAGAGCTTCCATCCGAGAGGTTTGCAATCTACGGTGGTCAGTCTGACTTCTTGATAGGAGGTCTCGCTGCTGGATCCCACGGAACAATTGCTGGCTTTGCCAATGTTGTCCCCAAGACTATTGTACATATCTACAACCTGTACCAAGAGGGCAAGTTCCACGAGGCTATGGCTCTACACAAGAAGGCAGCACTCGCTGAGCAGCCCTGCAAGGCTGGCATCGCAGCAGTCAAGTATGCTGCAACTCTCAGCACTGCAAAGGCCGCGGGAATCAAGGGAGCTGGAGATAAACTGAAGCCGAGAAGGCCTTATGTCGAGCCTTCTGATGCTGCTAAAAAGAGTATCGAGGAGCAAATTTCGGAGTTGTTGAGCTTTGAAGCTACCCTTAAGTCACCGTCAGAAAAGGGATACGCGAATGGCGTTACCAATGGCAATGGCATCTCTAACGGAATTACAAATGGGACAACGAACGGCGTGGAGGTATTTTAAGAAATAATTTAACTTAAGAGTATTTAGCAGATCTGAATTTCCACTTGACCTTTTATGTTAATTTTAACCTTATAACTTTATAGGTGGTTAACATTTGCAGTGAACTCGGGTTATTATAAAGTATTATTAAAGGCTATATGAGCCCGGCTCTATTTTTATATAATATGCTCGCCACCTAAACCATAATACTAAACAGCATAGTCTTGTTTGAGCAGTCTCTATAGAATTCCATACGTTGGATCTCACTACTACGCCATCAGATCATCACAATAACACATAACTAGCCTGAGTAACTTGCTTGTAGACCACTACCCTGGATACTTGTAGGTATGTTATCGCGAATGAGACGGTACGAAACTAGCTATTGCAGTACACAATCTGGAGAATCCTTGCACTTCCCCTGTGGAGTTTTGGGGTCATAAGATGCGCCCAGACACGCCAGTACGAGACTAACGGATCTTGGTCCTGTAGGAATCTCAGCTACCAGGCAGCATTCTAGAGCCTCACGGTTTGTCGGCTTACGTTTTGACCCAATGATTGGATGGAAGCTTGGAGCAGTCTCTAAGCAATCGAGGGAAACTGGGAGCTGAAGTACCTAGAGATGAGTTTGACTTGTGGCTCCGGCGCGGAGTACTCTACCTGCGATAGCGGAGCCTGTGTCAGATAAACCTCATGTTACACAAGCCAATCATCTTGCTAACCTGAACTTGCGTGTTCTTTGCGACATGTGTCAACACCACGATGGCATTTGCCGCCGAAAGGATTGGGCGTCTCAGCTCGAGTGCTCGAAACTGTAGCGGAATGTTGTTGTTGTAAGATGGGAAGCTGAATTCTTGACGTCTACAAGTCTCATCAAGAACAGTGTCTATACTATGACTGGGAGGGATAACTGGCGGTGTTCTTGACTTGATATATCGGCGAGTCGAATGCGGTCTATAATTAGTTTCACGATCTAGACTGATAAGTGTCTTTGACATGTCATCATACTTAGAAAAATCACCAGAGACAGAAGATATGGGACAGGATTGCATAAAAAGACTGGGAATCATTCTCATATTTATTGTTCGTAAAATCATGATCCAACCAACTACTTAGCCACCACTCCTACATCTCACAACACCGTCGAGCAGCCAAAGCTAACTCTCCCAACTCTTCTTCCTAATCCCATGCTTGTATTCTCGGGTAGGAGATTACAGAACATACTTGAACAGCGGCGACCTGTCTCCCATGTCGAACAGCTCTTCCTCGGTGTACTTCTGCTTGGCTTCCTCGGCAATCTTCTCCTTGCGAGCGTTGGCGGCCTTGAGGTTCCATTCGAGGAGAAGAGCGACAATCAGACCAGTACCTCCAAATGCCAAACTCAGACCAAATCCAGTGTAGTACTTGGGCTTCTCACTCTCCAGGTACATGAAACTTCCCACGATACCACCGACGTTTCCGACACAGTTCATAAGGGCAATACCGATAGCTCGGCGGGATGAGGGGGCGATGTTGTTGGCGTTCCACGAAGCAGCGGCAGCCTGGATGGGGTAGATACCGATGACGGCCAGGACAACGGCGAAGTAGGCGACTCCCTTCTTGGCCTCGAGCTCACCCTTGAGAGAGATAATGATCGAGTAGGCGACGGAGACAATAACCATGGGAATAGCAACGAATGGCATTCGCCAGAAGAATCGATCAGAGATCTTGGCGAAGGTGATGGCAGAGATGGCGGCAGCAACATAGGGGGGAGCAGAGGTGAGCTGAGCGTTGGTGTTGCTGAAACCCATGGCCTTGGTAATACTGGGGAGAGTGAACTTGGTACCGTAGGAGAGGGCAGATTGGCACATGAGGAAGTAGGACAGAACATAGACTCGCCAGTTGGTAAGCACCATGGTGATGTCTCTCCACTTGACGCGGGTCTCTTCCTGGAAGACACCACCCTGCTTGATGACCATGGAAAGCTCGAGGAACCGGATCTCATCGGGCTCGAGCCAGCGGGTCGACAGGGCAGGGGTGTCGATGAGGAAGAAGAAGCAAGCGACACCAAGAATAACGGTAGCAATACCTTCGAGGAGGAAAATCCATCGCCAACCTTCAAGACCGGCAATACCGTCCATCTCAGCGATACCGGCAGCTAGGAGACCAGAGAAAGCTCCAGACAGAGCACTGGCGCAGTAGAAGTAGGAGATTCGCACAGAGAGGTCCTTGGGCATGTACCAGTACGAGCAAAGGTAGATAGCACCTGGGAAGAAACCGGCCCTGTTCATTCATGTCAGTCGGAGTTCGATGTTGTGGTAGTAGACTCCAACTTACTCAAAGATACCGAGGAGAACGCGAGTGGCCATCAAGCCGCCAAAGTTTTGAACAAGTCCAGTGCAGGTCATGACAATGCCCCAGCTGACACAGAGAATACCGAGATACCATGAGGGTCGCTTGAACTTCTTGAGGAGGATGTTGCTGGGGACTTCGAGAAGGACGTAGGGGACGAAGACTGGAGATAGGTTAGTACAATGTTGACCAAGGCACCGAGTGTAGCTGGCAATACTTACAGATGGACAAGACAGTGTTGTACTGGACTCCGGTCATGCCCAAGTCCTCAACCATGCCCTCGATCTTAGCGTTGCCGATGTTGGCACGGTCGATGTGGCAAATGAGGTACAAAAGCGCGAGCATGGGCACAAGACGGTGATCAATCTTGCGGAAGACTCTCTTTCGCTTTTCTTCCGAGTAGTTGTTGTAAAAGTCGGCATCCTCAGGGTCTAGACCAAAGACGCGGAAGCCGCCAATCTCGATAACCTCTCTGGAATTCTCGACATGACTGTGCTTCTGGTCGGCGACCTCGATGTCGCTCTTGGAGATGGAGCTTCTAGCCGCCATGGTGAAGGAGGAGGGGGGTAGACAGACAGACAGGTGCCAGGTGACTTGGGAGAGAGTTGAACCAGCACAAGAGGAGTGATGCTCTGTGTCAAGATCTCGACTGTTAGAAGACAAAGATCAAGCTGGGTATTATACTCGAGGACGATCTGGAAAAGCTCAAGGGCTCTAGAGAGATTAGCTCATTGCTGCCCCCATTTCCCCAGACAACTCCCGTCTAACCCCAGACTTGGCGACATTCAAAGTGGAGTGTCGTTGGTGCGAAGTGCGGGGTAGTGAAGGCGAGGGTATCGAGGCACGGAAAATGCACCTCCAAGGACAGTCTCGGCCTTGAGGATGCGCCGATCAGCGGAAGAGGTGAGTTGCGGATAAGTACCCAATCACATAGTTATCCGTGGCGGATCCGTGTTATGCACACTCAGCCACCTTGAACCCTTTCAAGGAAACAAGTCCGTGATTTCCTTTTCCTGTTCGTCCTTCTGGTGCAGGTGATGCGGAACCCGGAAACAAGGCCAGCAATGCTACTCCACGACTGCAAGGATAACACGATGCTCGTGATGATGTCCTTGAAAGAATCCATGTTTACCCCGCAGAGTCATTTGTAGCAAGGGAGCATAATCTCGGCCGATCACTCTCAATCTCCGGATAAATAGTCCACCACTCAACATACTCAACCTGGTATCCCGGCTTGGTATTCGCAGGCCAACACCTTCAACATGTCTCAACGAAGCATCATCAAAGATATCATTATCACGCCTGTGGCATTTCATGATATGCCCCTACTGAACAGCGTGGGCGTACATGAACCATTTGCCTTGCGCAGCATCATCGAGATCGTCACAGAAGACTCTTATGGTCTTGGCGAGTCTTATGGTGATTCAGTCCATCTAGCCCGGCTCCAGAAAGTAGCCGACAGCATCAAAGGCCTGTCTATCTACAGCACAAACACTATCTTTAAAAAATGTGTTGGGTCTCTCGTCACCGACACGAGCACCGGAGGCGATGGCATGGGTGGCATGGTCACTACCGCCTCAGTCGCCGACAAGCTCTTCTCACCGTTTGAGGTCGCGTGTCTAGACCTGCAGGGAAAGCTGGCTGGCGTCCCCGTCAGTGACTTGTTAGGCGGACGTGTGAGAGATCTTGTCCACTACTCCGCCTATCTCTTCTACAAGTGGGGAGGCCACCCCGGGGACCAGGATGATGAGTACGGGCCGGCACTAGACCCAGAAGGAGTGGTGAAACAAGCACGGAAGATAATTGACGAGTATGGCTTCAAGGCCATTAAACTCAAGGGAGGCGTTCTCGACCCTAAAGAAGAGGTCGCTAGCATCAAAGCCCTGCACAAGGCATTTCCAAATGTGCCGTTGAGGCTCGACCCCAATGCTGCATGGACCGTCGAGACCTCCAAGTGGGTTGCCAAAGAGCTTGATGGCATCTTGGAGTACCTGGAGGACCCGGCTGGCGAGATTGAAGGCATGGCAGCTGTAGCCAAAGAAGCATCCATGCCTCTAGCTACCAACATGGCGGTAGTTGCCTTTGACCACCTCCCACCCTCTATACTACAGAACGCGGTGCAGGTGATTCTATCTGATCACCACTTCTGGGGCGGTCTGCGCAAGTCCCAAACTCTGGCTTCAATCTGTGCAACATGGGGCTTGCGACTCTCCATGCATTCAAATAGCCACCTGGGTATTTCCCTTGCTGCCATGACCCATCTCGCCTCTGCAACTCCTAACCTTGACTACGCTTGCGACACTCACTGGCCGTGGAAGCGTCGCGACGAGGACGTTGTCGTTGATGGTGCCCTAAAGTGGAAGGACGGGGGAGTCGTTGTGCCTTCTGGTCCTGGACTAGGTATTGAGCTTGATAGAGAGAGGTTGGCGAAACTGCATCAACAGTACTTGGATTGTGGGTTGAAGAAGCGAGATGATACGGCATATATGAAAAGATTTCAGCCGGAATTCTCTGAGAAGATCCCCAAGTGGTAGATCTGAGAGACCCCGGTTGGTATGGGCTGAAATTAGTCATGAGCTTTCTTATTGCAAATATTGTGATGTCTTGTCTATCTCCTGTAGAGAAATAGATGTAGCCTTGTCTTTCCAAATTGCCATAGCCCACTTGGTGAACGTGGTGTCTCTTTACTGCTTTCGGATAAATATGCATTGTTATCTGTGAATGCAGCGGCAAGGGTTGGATTACCTGTTTCCCTGCCTTCCTGGTTGGTAACGGTACCCTCATCCATGTCCATTCTCAGTGGGTTCTCGTATGATCCTGGCCCCTCGCATATTGTTGAATTCTTGTGCACAACAAGGCCCGTCAGTTCTGGTAATTGCCGATCTGTATCTCGTTATGAGGCACTACTCGCGTTCTCTTATTGACTTCACAGTTTCTTGTTCACAGTTTGGTGCCAATAAGCTGCCTGGAAACCCAATAGTTCAGAATAATAGCCCATACCGCCAAGGCAAACTCCAATATGTTGATTACCTACCCCAACACTTGGCCAACGGATACTGTACCCTTGTGTTTCTTATTCTATATGTCACACAGGGTACTACCCTCATCAGTTCTTCGTCCCGAGTAGGGATTTGATTGGCACCGCTTATGTTCCAGACTCAGACCCCTGATAAGTAGTCGCGATGTGAAAGACCCATGATCCTATCCAAACTTTATGTGACTTGCGGCGACAGCCTGCAGTCAGATGACCGAGTATGCTCTAAAATGTAGACTTGAAGCCTGGAGTATCGTGAGTTCTCCGCCTGCCAGTTTTGTTGTTGAAAGAGAAGTCATTTTGCAATGAGTCTTCGGAATACTACAAGCTTCATCAACAGTATCCTAATTTTACCATAAAGTCCAGAGGTTGATGATATATTATATTGGAAATAATAATCGCTACCTTGTATTGCTCAGTTTTCTTAACCTTTTATCAAAGCCGTTACCCAAGCCGGGGTTATAGTACGCTTACAGAGAATCAATAGTATACCTGGTTAGTGGTGACATGGACGACCAAGATAACGACATGAGACATTTTGCCATAACCAGACGGTTGCTTTAAATAATGGGTTTTATTAGATAACACCTCAGGTTATTGGTTCTCTATTAATCCTCGCTAGACCAATGCCTCTAGACCATGATTACTGTCGTGCTATAATCTCTCGTTCCTCCAGCTGCTTGCACAGATTGATGTGTCCTTTTACCCAAGACGTTACCACGATCTTGTCTCCTTGGTCGTCCCATCCATAGTTGGGCTTATCCCCGTCCTTCCCATAGATTGTCAGAAGCTCGTCCTTGAAGCTTTGCATATCGGTAATCAGGTGCTTAGAGATGGTATGTATCTGCTTAGTACTCATCGCTCTATTGAAGGATCCCATGATTAAGTTCGTGTTATGGCCGGATATATAGTAGGTAGACAGTAGGATGCTATTTTAGAGGAGGATTTTCGTGTTTATCGAGGCTGGATGCTTGCGGGTGGTGAGTTCTATTGAGTTCTGACGACTTCGGGTCGAAGGCATAAGGGCAATTTCTAAATAGATCTATATATCCCCTTTGTTGTCCAGAGTAATGTGAATAAGTTCGTGAGATAATTCTGATCCTCTGTAGAGATTTTCAAAAATCACACTGATTATTTACAGAGGTTCTTAGAGATTGACTGATTCTCTGCAAAAATTCCCCAAAATCGTACTGATCCTTTGTCAAGGTCTCTTCAACCAAAGCATATTTGAGTTTCAGACACCGTGCTACGGTCTACCGTGTGTCACAAAATTTCAAGACTTCATTCAGTGTTCTGAGACTGACTCTTGCCATCTTGTAGCGACCTCCGAATGACTATTTGTTGACACATTGTATCACGGTAGGCTATCTGAGCTACAAGTTTTACAATGTGATTCAGGCTCTAATTTTCGAACTCGCTTCGTCTCGTTTAACTCTACGTTCCCATCCCATGGTCATAGTTACCATCTTTCCCTTGGATGAAAAGTAACTTACTTTGTGCTGCTATTTATCCTTCTTTCCAAGTTCTAATGTGGCTGACTGACTGGCCAGCGCAACGATGCCTTTGACTGCATCAGCCTGGTTGAATTGATATACACGCCGCTGGCTTTAACAAACAGTATTATTGTCGAGTAATCTTGGCTGTGCGGTTTATTGTAGATACATCTTTGTAATGGAACTTATGGTTTTGCCCCTCCATAGCTCGGCCTAGACTCAAGCATAACAGTCGATCTACACAAGAGAAACCCCCAGCCAAGTCTGAACCGTGTTCTTGCTCACAAAGCAAAGCGTCACATTGGAAGTTGGCTAGAAAATAAGCAGCTTGTAGCTCCTTTTGTTGTATTCGCCGCTGACCTCTCGTCTTTTACATGTTCCTGTCTCTCCTTACTGGCCGCCAGAAGCCTCCTCTCCCTCCCTCTTCTGCTCGATAGTCCAGGTCTGTCTACTGTCGGGTAGCCCTTTGCTTTGGGCGTCCTTGAGTGCTTGATCAAACAACCTCTTCCCATCCGCCAGCGCCACCTCGCCAGTCGAGATAATAGAGTCGTTCTGAGCGTTCCAAACGTGGTCGTAAGAAATGGACAAGCGGTGGTCAGCGTCATCTTAAGACGTGACATTGAGACCGAATATGTTTTGAAGAAACTGAGTAAGGTTAAGTCTGTCGGCGGCGACCACACCCATACCGAATCCGACGATCCAGAAGAGTCGTGATGATATCTTGTCTACCTTTTGAGCTGAACGGATGGTAGTTGTGGCGGGTAGTGCCCGATGCAGAGTGCAGTTTCGAACGGGCTGGTTACTGAAGAATGACCTGTAGCAATAACTCGAAGTGTCAAGTCGTCTTTATAGACTTTGATTTCCCAGTGTGACACCGCTGCTGAGTGTTTCTTAGCCTGCATTCGGGGGACCACGCAAGGTGGGCACCGAGGAAAAAGTGATATTCTGATATGCCTTGTCAAAGATTTGCAAAACCACCGACGAGAATCTCAAAACCAGTCGCTATCTGGATATCAGACATGCTGAGGGTTTACTGAAGCCAATATTGGGTCAGTGAACCTCCTCTACAGTGATTTTGGAGTTACAATCTACCTGTTCTAAGCCACCAAGCCCCAAGGCAGGAATGCTCAATCGGTTCAGTAACATCAACTCTACAATCGATTCTATTATATAAGTGGAACTAGTAATTTAATTATGATTACAATATTTATAGACGTTCTATAGAGAAGAAATAGGTTAGAGTAGTGAAAATAGCTAAGCTGGAAACATGGCTGTCTGGATGAATAAGTTTTGGTGACAATGCTTTCTGATGTCTATATATTATGATTTCCCTAGGCTCCATCGGGCTATTCAATGATCTTCAACATCCTCATCACGCCCTGGATACATAATATCTTGGATAATAACAGCCCTGACGTGGCTATACAGAACAAAGGCGAAGACGCAAAGTAAAACGATTGTCATACCAGTTGCAAACCACCCAATCTCACTGCTACCAAATGCCTTAGCAATAGAGATGGTTGCTAGTGTAAAACCAGTGTTTGGGAACACCATTGCCCACCATCCAAGGTGGAAATAGCGTGGAGGAGACTGAATAACAGCAATGGCAGCAATAGCAAACCACCATAAGCTCAGGGCCCATAAGAAGACCGCCGACATTGTAGCCATAAGCTGCACAAGTGCTCTGTCGATGACAATGCCGTTCTGTGTGAAGCTTAGTTCTTTCGGCAGACCATCAGCCATGCCAATCAAAGCTAATGCAGTGAAAGCTGGTGGTCCAACACACATAAATAGCCCCGGGCGGTGTTCCCTATTGGGAAGGCCAGCTTGCATAAGACGGCCAACCATATGTGCATACATCATAACTGCGACGCTCAGCCCAAGACCCTGGCAGGTCAAACCCGCTACAATGATGGGCACGGCAGCGATATGAGGTTGAGTCTCTGCAATAACAGAAGCTATTGTTCCGGAGAGCATGATTGGGAAGATTGGTAGAATCCATGTCGGCATCATAGTATGCAATCCAAAACTATGAGCAGCAAAGACATAGCTGTACTGTCCTACAGAGAGAAGCAAGGTGATGATAACATAGATCCAGAAAGAGGCTTGTACGGCCCACACGAGATTCGAGTCATCTTTGGGTATCGCGTAACGGTCCGTGCTGGTAATGAGCGTGGCCATGGAAAGAAAACATGTCGGTACGAAAAAGCCTTCGCGTGGATGGGTTATTGACTTGACAAATGTTCCAGAATGGAGAAGAAAGCGTGCAGCCATTGCGGTGCTAACAGCAGTGAAAATGAAAAGATTGATGATGTAAATGGCAAGGCCAATGGACTTGAGGCCAGGGAACTGATGTGGTTGGGCGAATAGAAGGAGTGATAGGCCGCCTGTGCTCATAGGAAGAGTATACCAAGCCCAGGTGAAGTGTTTGAGCCGTTGACGCAGCTTCAGCTTAGGTCTATTCGGGTCGTAGATATCAAATGCAGGTGCGTCATGATGTTGTGTCTTTGAGAGGGTCGGTGTTGAAGCGCCTGATTCAACGTCTCTGGATGCATCGAGATATAGAGTTTGTTGTTGTGGCAAGTCGTCGAGATTATAGCTGTTGCGGTTGGAGCCAAGATGGTCTGGCAATGTGCTTCGTCGAGATAGAGGAGGCATCTTGCTGCCAGGTAATGAATGTAGCTAGGAAATGAGGTATTGGAAGGCAAAAAAGGAATAATAATAGTTGTATTCGTAGTCCAAGGAACGACAGGAGGCTGTTGGACGTGAACAATACGTTGGGCAGTGAGAGTATGAGAATAGGAGAAAGGTCAGTCAAGGATCGTTATATTATAAGAGTTGAGCAAAGTATCCTGTTTTCTGATAGACAACAACAAAGGAAATGGAGTTTTGCTTGGCAAAAACTCCAAGTGCCGAGATATTTAAAGGAAAAGCATTTAGGGGATAGCTTCAAGCTACATGTCTCGGCACTCCTGGATAAAGCAATTACGAAGCCTGACTTGAGACATCGGTGACTGGATCTTCATTAGACACGCAAGCTGTAGCGTGCCCAACTGATGAGCCGCAATGGTACTCCGCCAGCTAACCAAGAATAAAAGGGTCCTCTGGATGCGTGCAGCCAACAAGATGTTGTTGATAAGCCGGGTTTTAGACAAATCCCTGATACGATCCAAGCTATGGCATAGCTCGGGAGTTCCCCTTGTCCTATATCAGTGCGATCATCCCGAAGATCAACGGTGAGCCAATGGATACACCTTGCAACCTCCACTATCGTCACCGCGACCGTCAACTGACTCGTGCCAAGGACGGGATGTTTTAGTCTGGCGTGAGGCTCAAATTTGTGTGAGGTGCCAATGAGCACAAGAGAAAGTCATTGTGTGTTGATATCCTTGTCCAGCAAATATTGCGAAATCTATTCTCCTGGCTAGTATCATGGCTCTGATTTGACGATCTTACCTAAATGTATTTAGGTGTTGTGGCTGTAGCGTGGGTCTGGAGTTTAGCTTGGTGCGATCTGTCAGGGTTTCATTTCGCCTGTGAGATGAGAACTACGTATTCCTCCTAGTCTAAGGGGAAGAAAGAAAATCCCTGGTCAGAACAACAAAGTATTCGTATAAAACTCAAACTTGCGGCAGCTATAAGCTTGGGTATACGTGAATAAGATGATGCATTCTTGGCAACCGTTAGTATCAAATAGCAACCTTGGGCATGAATGTGACATTTCGAACAGGAGGGCTTAACTTGGGTTTGTACCTATGTCATTTGAAACCCAAGATCTCCCGTGAGATGAGGTAAAGCTTTTATACCTCCACATTTGCTGCGCCTCCTTCAGCTGATACCCCCTGCTGAGCCCTCATCTTCTGAAACGCATCGCTATCAACAAACTCGACAATCTTCTTGATCTTTGACCCATCCTCGGTAAAATGAAGAAACCAGTTAAAGTCCAAAGTTAGAGTCCCTCCGTTGCTGAAAACCAAATTGGAGACAGCCGTCACTGCTGCTTTGCGAGCTTCTACGTCGATGACCACATCGGACGCGGTATTACTCTGCATTCCGCCGAACTTGAGACCCTCTGCGAATAGTTTTTCGTAGTTGTCATTGTTCATAGACATACCACCACCGAGTGGAGTAGGAAGCATATGGCGTGAACAATCTGATGCGACAGTGCGGTTGATGATTGAAGGGTCATTATGGGCTCTGGCGTCTGGGAACGATGAGAGGAAGCTGCGGACTGTAGCTTCCATCTTCCCTCTGATGTCTCCATCTGTTTGGGTGGAAGCCATTGCTGATATTATTGAAACCGAACGATGAGCTAAAGAGTGAGATTAAAGGGTTTTGGGCGAAAGACTGTAGTTTTTCTAGAGGGAGATACCTCGCATTTATTTATATCCTGCGTATGATGGCTGATAATGGGAGCTTCGCTAAGCAAACGTAGGAGGGATAAGCATAACCCTTGCACGCATTTGATGATATCGGACTTATTAGCATATCATAGGCTATGCCTCTCCATGAATTGGAATGCTTGCTGCAGAGTGCTAGTCACCATAGCGCCTCGTTTTGCCTTTCTCGTCTAAATGGTCTATTACAACAATTCCCTTTTCTGATTGCTTAAAATACGACGTAACCGCATAATCTTACAATACTCCTCATGGTCATCTTTTAGTAGACCTTGACAGTCATTGCTGACCCCTCTTCTTGGCTATTCGTCCGGGTAAATGAGAATAATTACTGCTTACATAGATCATCGCAATTAATGCCGCCTTTTGTTTTCATTCAACTTCCAAGCAGAACAACAGAGCATCTACACAAGCACTGTAAAGAAACAGAGACCAAAGACATGTCTATAAAGAGTGATCAGCTTCCAGCTCTACCCTCGGATCTGACGCCTGAGTGGTTCGGAGCCAAGCTTAGACAGAAAATCAAGTCTGTCAAGAATACGCACAATATCTGGGGAACGGCGAGTAAGCTGTTCTACACCATCACCTACGAAGATGAAAGCGCAGAAGAGAGGCCAACGCAGATCTGCGTGAAGGGCGTCTTTGACCCCAAAATGATCGAGGCTCAGCCATGGACGGTCAGTCTGGCACAGCGTGAGGCAGAGTTCTTTGCAAAGATAGCTCCCACAGTCAGCTACATGACCTTTCCTAAGGGCTGGTGGAGCGGTACGGACGATAAGCAGGGAATCGCCATCATGAACGATCTCGTCGGCGAAGGTTGCACTTTTCCTGCTGAGGTTGCTTTCTACTCTGTCGATAAGGTTAAGAACGGTGTTGAACAGTTGGCCGGTTTGCATGCACAATATTGGGGACAGAGTCAAGAAGATCACCCTTGTAAGAGAACCTTTTCTTACCACGTTAAACACCATCTAACATGCGAATAGGGATCTGGAATAACTACGACCCAGCCATGACATTCATGTGTAGATCGTGGGATGAAGTGGTTAGAAGGCCTGGACGACCTCATCTTCCGGACTATTTGATGGACGGCACTCGATGCAACGAGGCGCTGGGTCGCTACTACGCCGAGCGTAACCCGCGATTCCGTACTCTGCTGCATGGTGACACACACATTGGCAACATCTACTTCACCGCTGATGAGCGTATTGGTTTCCTGGACTGGTCTGCTTTTCATTTCGGTTCATGCTTCCACGATGTTGTCTATCACATGACTGCCATGCTGAGTATTGAGGACCGTCGAGCTCGCGAGATGGAGATCTTAGACCACTATCTCGAGACACTGTACCGTCTTGGTGGTCCCAGGTTTGACCGACACAACGACCCTGAGGTTATGATTGAGTATCGACGGTCGTTTATGACTAATGTCATTTGGCTCATCTGTCCTGATGGTTTGCAGAGCAAGGAGCGAGTTGCTACCTTGTGTGAGCGGACTGTCGCTACTTATGATGACCATAAGGTTCTTGATGTTATTCTGAACCAGCCTAAGCCAGGCTCTTGACTTGAGACAATATGCTGGACGCCCAAAGAGCGAGGCAGTGGTAGAAGCAGAGGACATAGGAACAGGCCTTAGTTGGCATGATGACGTGGTTAGCAGTTATAAGAACATTACCAGTCGCGATTTAAGCCACAGCGACTTAATTGTCGATAATCACAAACGACATTCACCATATACAATACCGATGATAACTCATAGATAAATAGTCGTGAACGTGAATTGCCGCCAACCTCCACTTAATTAATGCGATTGTGTATTTGCACTGCGTCATTCCAACCCTTGCTGACTATGAAATATTTTATTTGTTTATGTTGCGCGACGTGATCATTACGTGCCAGGCCTCATCAAAGGGTCTAGCGCTCAATGCAAGTCAAGTATGACGTTCATGACACAAGCCCACTAGGTGAATGACAGACAAGTCATGACGTTGAGGATTTATTGGAACCATACATAAATACCATTGTGAGTCATCTAATCTCTGAGTATGATATCCTGCCAACATTCAACTTTAATCAGCACCTACACACTAGCAACCATGCGCAACTCTCGATCTATCCTCAACCTTGTCCGCGTGCAATCTCTCGCACCCAGACAATTCTCCACCATGCCTGCCTTGAGACAAATCGAGCGAGGTCAGGGAGATGACGTCTCTCATGCGACTGGAAAGTCCAAGGTCCCAAAGGGTGTTCAAGATGCTGCTCCCAAGGGCGTTGAAGAGGCTCTGCCAGACTCTGTATGACTGTGATATATCCTACATTGAATACTTAGTTAATATTGTCAAAGATTCACCCTACCGGTTCTGACCCTGGTCAGTCTACCAACAAGTCTCACGCCAAGGGTGGTGGTAAGGAGTCTGTGGTGCCGCAGAAGCTGCAAGAGAAGCTCCCCGAGTCTGTTGAGAGAGCTGTGCCAAACGCCATTCACGATACTGGCGATACTCCTGTTACGGGCGAGAAGAAATAAAGAATCATGTCAACTTAAAACACATGTATAATCAGAGCAATGCCGCCATCATCCAACACATAAAGCTTCTCAAATATAAGCTTATTGTATGTTTCTTCAACGCCATCCAATAGTCATCAAGCGTCATGAGGTTTTTGCAACGGTCATCCTCGTCATGGATTAGCGAGATGATCGTTCGTTGTCCTTCCCAATGCAGACGTTATCAGGTCAGGTCCGTGGCGTTTATCCACGAATCAAAGACCACCTGGTTTTATCAAGACATTGCTTTAGGGTAACCTTTCTAGTGGTAACTTGGACCAATCTGTTATCATCAGACGAAACACCTTAGCTCACAACATGGAAAGAATTATAAAGGGTGACCCTAATTAATGCCAACTGAGTTATACTATCTTGCACGCACATAGTGCATGCTTCAGTACAGGCACGCCTTCACAATGTAGTAACAATCTGTTGTCCTTCTTTGCCCACAGACCCCCTTAACTTATGCATCGTACGTTGCTGCCTGGTTTATGATCTCTCATGTCTCTTTTGATACTTCTTGTGACAACTATCACAAAGCGTCTCGAGCTCCTTCAATTCAACGGTAACTGTCATCTTGCAAGCATCGAGTGCACCTACCTTCTGACCAGCTTTGGGGCAGATGACGTTCTGCCATGTCTCGCTCATAAGCAAGTAGCACTTTCGGCACGAGATGCGCTCATGTATCTTCTTGCACATAATCGCAATGTGAAGGATAAATTCCAAATCGTTGTCGGCGTGTACTCGGAAGGATTTTGAGGTAAATAAGGTACGGATGTGTTGCTAGAAGCGCGTCTTGAGTTTTGAAGTTCGATGTGTAAGATAAGTGAAGGCGAAGGACAGAGAGCTGATTTTTATAGTTGTCCTTTAGAAACTCTGATTCAAAGTAGCTTCATTTATATACGATGCTAGGATGAGTTAGCAACTGTTAGAGTTGGTCAGATAAACTGGTTTTGTACGCAGATTCTAAATGATGCCGATTCAAAGTTATGTACAAAGTGCCAATCTTGGATATTGATGAGAATAATGAGCTACCTGTCAGAAACCTAACCCAATCGATATTTGTGCGAGCTTGTAACAAGCAGCCCTTCACTAACACTGATCCCTACTTGCCTGGATCAGCCCTGAGTATTTGTTGAAACAAGCCTTGCCAGACTTGCTTGACCTGATGCATCAAGTCAAATCATCACTTTTATACTGCTACATCACTCCTGGATGAGAGCTTACGGGACATCTAAGCGATATCACTGCATTGATCTTGTTAGCTTGATTCATCACGCCCATGAGGCTCAGAGGCAACGGGTGACACATTACGCTGACATCCTTGAGGAGTGATAATGCACGTGGACATTCTAGTAGGGCAACTGAGTATCATTTTCTCATTCAAATGGTAAAGTCATCTAAGATCAAGACCCGTCCTCCGATAGATGACGCATTGATTTCCTCGTACCCTGCAGTTCATTCCTATCTACCAAACAGGAAAACACTTGCTGCCAACCCGTATTCCATCACATGTTCCTCTTGAAAGATCGACCCCATGGCTTCGTCAGGCGACTCTTCGCCGCTTGTCGCTTCGCCGCAAGGGTCATCTCCTAGACGGACCGCATAGGCTTGTGGCCTTCCACGGGAGGGTTGTGCCGCTGCTGGCTGGACTTGGCCTTGGATGGGTCGGCATGGCTGATTGACGAAGCAATCAAAAGGTTGACTGCTGATGGTCAGCTTCGTCTCGTTGAGAAGAGAAGACAGGGTCACATACCAGACTGGGCCTGCCAAGTCTGGCCTACAGACATTTTGGCGTCCACAATTTTGGCCATTGTGTGGTGAGGTTGGATGGCTTTCGAGACGTGCCAAAGTGGTGGATGAGTGATTAGAAGGGAAGGAGCTTGTTGTTGATGGAGTATTAGTTCAAGATCAGGGGAGGTGAGGCTATACTTATAGTCTGTGGCTCAACAACTTGCTCGGGCACCTTATTGTTAATGATGAATGTGAACCATTACATTCTAACGGAAGAATGTGAATTGACAGAATTAATCATTTTGCCCTGAAAGCTTCTCACTGTTGAGTCATTTTCAGTATCTGATCTGGTTCATCTATTTGGTTCAATAGGAATGCCGACAATGCCATAGTCCAAGGATGAAGTCTAACACTGTCAAAGGCAATGTCCCACTCTTTGACACTGCCTGACTATGCTGTATTGAATAGATGGTATTGTTATGTTGTAACAATAGCGCAATTGCCATTGAAGCCATTGAACAATAGGAAATGTGGGGTTCCTAGATTATCTTAACTTGACCAAAATGTAACAAAGTAGCTATTGCTAGAGCATTAACTATGTAGCCAGTGAGAGCTTCTATTCGTTTGATCTCCTTGTGAGCTCAAAAAGACAGACATTCTGCACTGGCCTCTGGTGCTCATGGTAGTCCTTTACTAACATGGAGAGCGTGATCCGCTTGTTGCAGCGACGAATGACTAGCCAGAACCTTCCTTTGTGAACATGATGAGTGCTGGAGGGTTTAATGAAGTAGGAATACCTGCGCTTCGCGACCTGACAACCTCTGGCGACAGACAAATGTACCCGCAGCTCTTTCTGAGTGCTGAAAGTCGTCTCACATCGACCTAATGCCAGAGATTTGCGTTTGACTTATCCACGCGGTAGTGATTTAAGTTGTTGACTACTGCTCGGATGCTTCTAATCCCTCATCCTGCACGCACTCTGCGCGGTTTCCCAGCACAAAGCACTGCGCACTTTATAGAGTTTCAGTATAACTAAACCTTATGTGTGGTATTTATGTGAGATGCTGGAGAGAATTTCATATTTCGGAGTTGCTTAACTGCACAAACAAAGTTTATCTCAGACGAAATACCTTTAAATATTTTTCGATCCTCTAGTTTCTAATTTTGCACTTCATCTCTTCTTCATCACTCCACTCCCCGGTGAACATCTCTTTCACGCAGAATTTATCCTCAATATCTTAAATCGGGAGTACTTCCATATTCTACACTAAAAATTCCCATACTACGCAAAGCCCAGGGTTATCTCCGTTACAATGTCGACCACCCAGGACTCTATCTCAAACATACCTTCAACGGGGGCAGAACAACCTCCATCTTACGATGATGTAGCGGCCCACGGCTTGTGGGAAGGACAATTCATGTTCAGCTCTGACCCCGAAACCATGCAAAAGAACAAGGCTGTCAACATACTCAAGGGCTATTTGGGATGGCTGACTCTCAGAACCCACGATATCGTCGGCATAATGCGAGATGGACTTTCCATTACTCAGGAAAATGTCCAAGTACAAAAGAACTTCGCCAGCTGCCGATTCTGCCGCAAGGATAACAGATGGTACTGGTATCGCACCTACAAGCTTCTCGATACCAGATGGTCGGGTGAGATTACCATCAAAACCATGGGGCCCAAGGTTGCGGCGAGATTCCGTGTCGAGCAGCTCACGGCGGACAAGATCTACATCGCCGTAGTCAAGGATAGACTCGGAAATTTTGTCTACTTTTTTGATATTTGGAGGTCCCATCTAAACAACAATTTCATCCTGGACGACCTGCCCATGTTGGGAATTTGGCCATGGCCCAGGAATCAGCCTGAGCAGGAGACAAGCGGCCCAAGCGGTGAGGCGGTAGTGGCACGAGAGCCAGCTCGGGAAACCCATCCAGTATCCGACCTTGTCTACGGTGTCACCATTACAACGCCAGAGGGACGCTGGGAGTGTTCGTTGTTTACTGGTCCCGCTGGAAAGATAGTACTTGCCCTTTTGTGGATACTTGCACTAGCTGCAATATGTATGAATAGCAGGCTCCTTATGGATGGCTAGGAGCTGATCACGACTTATATGGGGAGGGGAGTTGTATCGATTAGAGTTAGACAAGAAGCCTCACACTCTCTGCCGCTAGAATAGATTGAGCTCGGTTTAACATGATGTTTGACTATACCCTCGAGTTGCTGTTAGACATGTCTCGCATAGGTAGTTCTGCCAACGCGTTCATCATCCGCGTCTGAGGTCATCGCGAGAATGTCACGTCGGTGACAGCAGGGATATGATGACGTCATCTGGCTTCATTACCGGCAACATAAAACAAACCTTTGGCTGAATCACTAGTCATGTTCCCAGGGTATGGTAAAATAACAGTAGGAAATTCTCCCATATCGTTATGTAAACTCGATAGAGACATCAGTGACATTTAACTAGGCTTCAGTATTCGGTACGCAGTTAGGTGCCCCGCGTCAACCCCTGCTACCTAAGCATAGCTTACCATTTGCAACAACGTGAACGCGTCCCATTTTATAGGAGCAGGTCGAGCAGCACAACGAGGAATTGGCTTGGAGATTGACGTATCAGCTGCCTCGAACACAGCGCGAATGGCTGAAGATGATGGTGACCAGACTCACCCTCCACTGTCATCTGATACCAACCTTGACACTTTGGTACGTTGCCTGTTTACGTTCTTGACAAGGAGTCCAATTAATCATATCCTTCGATAGGCCTTTCCTCCAATGTTAGATGTCAAGATAGACGAGACCCAGGTCAACATTGACAAACGCTGAGCACAGCTGCGAGCTCTTGAGGAAGAAATTGCAAAGCACGACGAAGAGTTCTTGCAGTTAGCCAGACCTGCAGGAAAAAGGAAAAGTGTTGCAACCAGCAACGTCGCCATAATAGAACTAATCGTTGACAAACTTTCACAAATCATTGAAGAATACGGTAACCTAGCCCCCTCCTTGCAAATACATCAGGCCATCAACGCCTGCAAAGTCAACCGCGAGAAGTACGAGAGCGAGGAACTTGAAGTCGAGAGGCGTGTGCAGGAACTGCTCAACCCTGACAAGCCTGAACACAAGCTTCGAGACCGCCTCCACACCCAAGCAATGGACTGCCAGCGTGGGCTTGAGAGATACGAGAAGGAGGTAGAGAGACTTCTTATCTTACGAAATATAAAGAGACTTTACACGAGTGTCTCGTCTGAATCGCCCGGGGAAAAGGTGGTCGAGTTGCGTAAACAGACTGATGAGATACTGGAGAAGCTTCGACAAGATACGACTGCCTAGTGCGTGGAAGACTGCACCAGACTGTCAAGATTCATTTGGTTTTGTTTCTTGCTCATGTCCATCAAGTCAAATGCCCATTTACGTGAACCTGTACCTATCAGGTAACCGGCCTATTATGCCACTCTCAGAACAACTTATCGATAGGTGTAGAATCTTGATCTTTCCATTCGTGGTTCGTGAGCAGTAATAAAACCTGATAATAGTCTCTCAGAAGTTCTCCTTCACACAATACGAAAGTCAAGAAACTCCGCCTCATCTTGGATGGCCTTGGCAACGGCTTCTCCATCCATAATCCCATGAACATAGCTATATCTTATTCAGCATTGGCCACTAACAAGAAACAATAGTTTGAGACGTACCATTCACCAACATAGCACCATCTTTGCCCCTCTCTCTTCCTCAGAGCATACGCGACACACCCACCCAGAAGAACACAGATAGCATCCCCAGACTTCAGGTCCGGCGGCCCTAGACCTATATAACCGGTTTTGGTAATAAAGAACCGCCGGTTGTACTGTTCAATAAGCCGAAGTTGTCGATACACAGGTCTGAGACAAGAAGACCATGTGTTTAATAAGCTCTCGAGTCCTTTGGGAGTATCCAGCTGTGAAAGCTGTTGTAGATCGTCATCATCCAGTCGTGCAGGCCCTATGGTCTTGGCGGGTGCTGGATGTTGGCCTTGCTTTAGATCCACGAGTACCGTCCTCCAGAAGGCTTGATATTGAGACTCTCCGGTGAGATAGGTATTGTTTGGGGGTAGTATAGATCTCCACTGACTCAATGTCTTCCGCATAGAGTCCATCCATGCGGCAGCACTTGTCTCGCGTACACTTTGCAAGTAAGGACCGGGTGCCTGAGAACCGACTGTGTCTATAATGTCGATATTCAGCCCTTCCAGAACAAGGACTGTATCGTCGTCTTCTGTCTTGATGGTTGGTGCAACATCCGTGCGGAGTGAAACATTAAAGAGGAGTCGCCTCAAGAGTAGTTTTGACAAAGAAGTGATCTGATTAGAGCTTGCGGTGAAGTGAAGTGCAAAGTCAGGAACCCAAGAGCTCAGACCTTTGTTCCTGAATTCTTTTGCCTCTGACATAAGTCCCAGGCAGTCCAGATTCTGTTCTTCCACCAGAGCAGCACGCATTGCGACTCTGTATACCTTCTCGACTGGCCATGAATACTCAGGTCGTAGGTCAGGACGGCGCCCAACCAAACCTAGAAGGCCAATTACCTTGTCTCTAGGGTCAGACGCTGCTCTATTCCAACTTGTGTAGAGAGCCAGCGCGAGACCAATCCGTTTGTGGTTAACCATGTGTTTCCGTAGGTCTTCAACCCGTCGAACCACGCTCAGAGTCACATCCCGGGCGATTTGTTCCCCTTTCCAGACATTGTGGCTGACAAGGAAGTATAAGAAGTAGGAAAAGTACAGTAAATACTCGAAAGGGAACCTCGTTGGACCGCACCAGCAGATGACATTGGGACATAGGACACTCTCTTGCAAGGTCCATATCCTTCTCCACCAGCTGTTTGCGAGTAGTGCCACAGCGTGGTTTAGGTCCTCTGCGGTTTTGGAGTCGTCGAGAAGTGATAGCACAGGGGCATAAAAGTCGTGATAAGATGTGATGTTTTCGGGGTAGATAAGAGTAGCTCGTCTGTCCTTGATCGAAGAAGGCTGAACTTTATCTTGCAGATTGCCATATACCAGCGAATAGAAACGTTGAAGAAAGTCAACACCAGCATTTGAGCTTTCTGTTGCGCCACCAAGCCATACGTCTACGGCCTGGGCATGAGAGTAGACGGTATTCATTTGCCACACTTGGTGGTTCCTCTCCTCCTCGTTCTGCTGGTTAATGCATATAGCGTCAACCCAGATAACCCGTGCAGCATCGAGTTGCCGGAGAGCTTTCAGAGCTGTGTGAAGATTAGGCCGTAATGCAAAATGACTCCCATTAGCCAGCATGCTCTCTGTTGCAGTTTCGTTTCCCCAAGTATACGATATCGCCTCATATTGGGGACAGTTGGCTATTTCGTAGGGCTCTAATTTGCATGAGATGAGAGACCGGTCGTCGTGAGACGGCTCAAGTGTTAGTAGTCGAAACCATCCTCGTGGAGGGAGAGGTGGGTAGGAGAATGCATTTTGCATGGTCTATATTTTCGCAAATCACTGCTTGAAGGGTATATATCACTTTACAAGTAAACGATAGAAAATCGCGCATGCATTGTGCTCTACATGGAAAGATCAGTATCATACAGCGGATAATTGAATCGAAATGAAACACTTCCTCACCATCAGCCTTCAATAAAGCCTAATCTTTTTATATGACCAGCGGCAACTTTACTCAAGGTTTATGGAAGGTATCTTTCCGTCTTTTAATGATATATCGTGGTATTGAGCTCGTAGATTTCGCCCAAACCCCAATTAGCCTTGTTAGGTGAAAACAATACACCCTGACCAGCCAATCGCGTTTTGCAAGCGGCGATGATACATAAAATTTTGATTGGTTGTCAAGAGGCTATGATGCAGATTTACAAGTTCTTCAGTCAAAACGGAGAGGCAAAATAAAGCGAAATCCCATTACACGACATGCTTGACTCAGCAAATCTTGTATCGAACAGGAGAAAGCAATTCAAGTTTGGGCTTTGATCGGCGTAAGCATTTAAAATTTTAACTTCAAGCCAGAAATGATATGTCTTCTTGAGGATTCCACTTTCTTAAAGTCAATGCTACTCTTTCATTCGAGACAGCTTAACACGTTATGCAATCAACAGCATTGTGATGACCACTTACCCTATTCCTTGACTGACAACTTGGCCAAGATATTGCGTATTGCAGAGTAACACGGGGATCAGTGTACAGGCTCTTGACTATCGTCGCTATGGTCATAGCATTACAGCTGAAGAACACACAAATCGTAGGACCGTCTGAGTCAGAATAGTTTCAAGATACCAAGTGAAGCAACGGAGATGCTCTATAAAAGTCAAAATGGGTCCTTTGACCAAAGCCACAAAACTTAGCTAAGCAGTATTGGCGGCTGAGTGGCGTTCATGTCATAGCCTTGGCCCGTCATCTAGAATTCCAGACTCCTGCAAGCCCTCCCACGGTGAGCAGTGATTCGCAAGGAGTGTACGATTCATGGCAGAAGACTACAGTAATATTGTGGGGAGTCATGTTTCAATATCCCGGGAATAATTGCCAATATCTGGCTATTACAGGGCACACTCTCCATGATCATCTCGGGTAACAAGACCCCCTGCATTTGAGGCAAGTCTTTACTCAGTAAATTCAAGAGATTAACCACATCCCAACGGTCAATCCCTATAAGGCTCTCTAGTCTCTGTAGACTTGGCATTGCCACGCTAGCAGGATCAGAATTGACTAGCAACGGTTGGCTTTCCGCCGCCATGACTCGAGGACGGCACACGCGGTAGCCAGTCTAAAAACCTCCCTTGTTGGCCATTTCTGTAACACTAACCTGGTCTAGGCCCATCAGTATGATGGTCTTTATCTAGCTGACCCAGGCGGCTCTTCTGATTTGGTCCTCTGCGAAGATCGATGGATAGAGAGAAGACACTCGGCCTATTAGGGCTGCCAAAAACACTGGTTCTGCTTCTGGAACTCCCAAGTCGATGTGTCAAAGCGGTAAGCGTCAATGCGGCTTGCAGATCAACTTTGTGGTTCTGCTTATTAGAACGCGAGTTTCTCTTCTGCACAAGACCTGTCCACTCCTTGCACTCTTGGACGTTCGTTTGCTCTTTTCCATTTATTATTGCCGGACCCAATGGCTGGCTTTCTTATCCCCGACCACTATGTCGAGTTACGGCCCAGCAACACCGACCAGCAGGTCGCCAGTATAATTTGGGGATTTACTCTTGCGGTGGGAATCTTTTCTGGGCAAAAGGCGGGAAAGCAGACGTGGACGCAATGGAAACGATCGCGACGTGCAAAGCCCTACGTGTTGATGATTTGGGCGGAATGGCTTGCGTCGATGATAATCGGAGTCTTGGCTTGGTGCTACATTCGTGGCATCATTCCTCCAAGGTTAGTTGGTCAAGTCTGTCCGAGATAAAGGGCAATATGCTAACCGGCAATTGAATAGCTTTTGGGTCTTCTTTGTACTCCGTATGACGAACCTCGATCGATAACGTCACGAACATCCTTTTGCTGACAGTTGGAATAGTTTCTCTTTGGGTTGTACAAATTCAATGCATCTGCGCCATCACCATCAACCGAATCTCGCTTCTGATGGTCAACCGACGCACAGCTACAAAACTACGATGGATTATAGCAATCATCCTTGGCCTCATCAACATCAGCGTCTTTATCATCTGGATCCCTGCACAATTGCAGATTTCCCAACGATGGCATGATATCAACTTTATCTGGGACCGTATCGAGAAGGGAATCTTCTGTATCATCGACGCCGCTCTCCACATCTACTTTATCTACCTCATCCGCGTCAAGTTGATCTCGAATGGTCTCGATAAGTACAAGCCATTGCTACGATTCAATCTTGTTATGGTGGCCATTTCGATGAGTTTGGATGTCATTCTCATTGGTAGCATGTCCATTGGTAATGGTTTCATGTAAGTTGTACCACAGGACAAGTTACACATCGCAAGATCTAACAACTGCAGCTATGTGCAATTCCATCCTCTCGTATATATACTTAAGCTACACATCGAAATGAACATCTCGACCCTGATTGTTCAGGTTGTCCGCGCAACCGGAGAACATAGCTCATACCCAGACGGCTTCGACGGGGAGACGGAGCTACGATCAAAACTTAGGAGCAATGGAAAGAAGACGGTGGCTTCCAACCAAACTGGCGGCACAAAGAAAGGAGGAATCTTCTCAAATGCCGGGAGAAATTTCGAGGTGCAAATTGAAGCCGATGGACAAGAACCGAACAACACAGCCCAGGGTATCACAAAGGTCACGCGGACGCATGTAACGGTCATGCCAAAACATGACGAAGACGACGCCAGCTCGCAATCTTCAACCCAACACCTGAAAGGAGCCCACGACCCATATGTCTGAGCGGGATAGGGCAGGCGGCCAAGGACCATGCCAAGCTGGGCCCTGCCAAACATAGCTCGGAAATTAATACATAGACCCATGTACAAAACGCCCCTACACGTGGCATACAAGCAATATTTGACCTTTTATTTCCTCCTCGTTATCGTTCCTAACGTCCTGAAGCTGAGACACAGCTTGAAGGAGCAGCTAGCAGTTGGTCAAGGCTCAAGCTAGAGAATTTTGGCCGAGAATGATCTACGTGCGGGGATAGTACGTTGCACTAACTCCATCAGATGACTGGGGCATATCCGGTGAGTAAAGAGGCATTGAGTGTTACTTGCTGTGTTGAGTCTAGGTTCATTCTCGCAAAGCCTCGGAAGACAAGGACAAGGCATGACAGGACCAACCGTCGCTCAATGCCTTTTCGCATCTAGATCAAGCGATCTGCAGCCGAGGTGCACAGTCAGTGGATCACCAAGCCTCACCTTTTTTGCTTGCCGCGGCCGGGTACGCGGAGGGGCTTCCGTGTGCCAAACTCGCTCGAGTTAGACCTGCGAAGTTGTGGGAACGTAACTGACCAACAATCTGCTGACGGGCAATGACATATGCTTGTTCCGAGTTGGTCTAGTTGTAATTTGACCAGTTTCGGCCTTGTCAACACCGAAAGCAATGCCCTAGATCGAATTGAAGGGGTAGGAGGGTTGCATCGTGAAGGGTCCGACAGATGCGGGGACGGAGGAGGAGGACACAGGCGCATGGCGCAACTGCAGAGTGTCACACGTATAGAAGATTCGCTGGTCCGGCAATATAAATGAGACACTGTTTCTAAAAGTCCTTTACTCCTCTCAAGCAAGATTTTTTGAATACTACCCACCCTCTCATCGCGTTCCCTGAACCATACTCATAAACCAGCCATGGGTCTATATACCAAACTTGCTAGTGACATTGATGAAGTCGATGTCATCATCGCCGGAGGTATACCCCCTCCTCTCTTCATACTGATCAAGCAATGATACTGACTTTTCATCCACGTAGGTGGTACAGCAGCATGTGTTGTCGCTGGCCGTCTGGCAGAAGCTGACCCCAGCCTATCAATCCTATTGATAGAGCAAGGCCAAGACAACCGAGGTGTTCAAAATATTGAGAACCCTGTCTTTTTCCTAGACCATCTGCTACCCACCTCCACCACTACATTGTTCTACAAGGGCAACAAGTCGGAGCACTTGTTGGGCCGCGAACCCATTGTTCCCTGCGGAGGAACTCTTGGTGGTGGCTCGTCAATCAACTTTATGATGTACACTCGTGCTCAACGATCTGATTTTGATTCTTGGAACACACCTGGCTGGTCTTCTGAAGAGGTTTATCCTTTTCTCAAAAAGGTATTATACTAGCATGTCTTCTGTAGAGTATGTTAAAACTGACTATGTCAAGCTCGAAACCTACCATGGTCGAGGCAACCCAGAGCATCATGGCTCGAACGGACCTGTTCACGTCTCTGACGGCACATTCCGTGGTACAAATGCAGAGAGCGACTTTATCAATTCAGCATCCAAAAATGGCTGGCCCGAGATTCACGATCTACAGACCTTGAGTGCCAACAATGGATTCGATCGTTGGTTGCGATACGTTTCAAAAGATGGCAGACGACAGGACACTGCTACGGCCTATCTTCACGACAAGATAGATAACAGCCAGTATCCAAACCTCCACGTTCTTGTCGAGTCCAGAGTCGTTCGTGTTCTGCTTGACGAGGAGAAGCGAGCTGTCGGTGTCGAGTACACTCCCAACGCTGCCTTTCAAGCCAGCATTGGCCCTACCCAACATCCCAAGTTGACGGTCAAGGCCCGCAAGCTGGTCGTGGTGTCATGTGGCGCTCTAGGCACACCTAGTGTGCTGGAGAGGTCAGGTCTTGGTGATCCCAAGGTTCTCGAGAAGGCTGGCGTAGATGTCAAGGTCGACTTGCCTGGTGTAGGACATGACTATCAAGATCATCACCTTCTTCTCTATCCTTATAGGACAAATCTTCAACCTCATGAGACTATAGATAGGGTTCTCAGAAACCCTCATAAGCGCCAGGAACTTATTGACTCGAAGGACCCAGTGCTAGGCTGGAATTCTATTGATGTCGCGTCTAAGCTTCGTCCTACAGAAGCTGATATCGCGTCACTTGGTCCAGAATTCCAGAATGCATGGGACAAGGACTTCAAGAATGATCCTAATCGTCCTTTGATGCTCATGGGACTTGTGTCTTGGTAAGCATCTCTGTGCCACTTGCTGATAGCCAAAGCTAATCATCATCTAGTTTTTTGGGTGATCCATCGACAGTTCCAGAGGAGCAGTATGTCACTCTCGGCACCTACACTGCCTATCCCTATTCTCGTGGCCATGTTCACATCACTGGTCCTGAGCTCGACGATCCGCTAGACTTTGATGCCGGTTATCTCAACGATAAGCACGATATCGATTTGAAGAAGCAGCTGTGGGCATACAAGAAGTCTCGCGAGATCATGCGACGAACTCAGATGTACCGTGGTGAAATTGGCGCTGGCCACCCAACATGGCCTGAGGGCTCAAAAGCCGCCGCGGTGGAAATCAGAGAGCCTCAGTCTAACGTCGAAAATATTGAATACTCCGTTGAAGATGACAAGGCGATTGAGAAGTGGATTCGACAGAATGTTGCGACGACCTGGCACTCTATCGCCACGTGCAAGATGGCTCCTCGCGAGAAGAAGGGTGTGGTGGACGAGCGTCTCAATGTCTGGGGAACAAAGGGTCTTAAGCTGGCTGACTTGAGCATTCCTCCGGAGAATGTGGGCGGAAACACGAACAACACTGCCATTATGATTGGTGAGAAGGCTGCGGATATAATTATTAAGGAACTGGGTTTCGCACAGTCGAAGTTGTAATGACTTAGGTTTATTTTATATCAAAGTCAAATGCGGAATATCCCACGTATAAACAGCGGACAGTGACACTTTTATGAATATAAGCATTTGATTTGAAAGAGGGTAATGGCAGGTTATGTAAAGGTAGGTCCGCCATACGATATCTTGCTAACATCGAGTCAAGATAGCGTAATTTCAAGTTATTTGGCACTCAAAGAGCCAGAAGATGGCTCGACTGATTGATGAGATTGTGTTCTGAACAACAGGAAACTGATGGTACAATATAGGCTATAGATGTCCTTTTCTCTTGATCTCATCCATTGTGTTGAAAGCAATCTGCTGCAGTCAATTTACAAACTCCTCGATCGTAGGCCAGGAACTCAATCATCCTAAACAGTGTTCTTATCAAGCCTGTTTTTTGGAGTTCACCTTGGCCCTTTGAGCCAGCATATGTCCGAACAAGATGTAAAATGCTGAAATGTACATCAGTATAATCGCGACTGAATTTGAAGCTCGAGATCTTCATACCGGGGGCATATATGGCCAGTCCGAACCAGAGCAGATACTGGTACACTGAATTTCGAGCTTTGGATGGATCGATAACCTCATAAACCAGTCGCATTTCAGATAGAATGCCAATTGGGTAAAGAACAATAAACAAGTTGTATCTTTGCATCTGGTTAGCTCTTATCATTTATAGTGCTCTTCTGCATACCTCAACCATAGCAAAACTGACGGCACAGATCCAGTTGCCGACTGAAATGCAAAGTAGAGATATCTGACTGCATCGGCCATGTTCCAAGCCATCAGCATGAGGCTATACGCAGTCTCTCTGGAGGCAACTTCCGGGTAGTTCCTAGTGATGGCCCAGATGATAGTGTTACGACCAGCCACCTGCAAGGCGGTTGTAGCCGGGGCTGCTCGAACCAGGCCGGCCACGGCATGGATAACCTCCACGACGGTCAATGTCTCACACCATCGCGCCGTGGTATTGAGGTCATCCCATACGACGCTATTTCCGTAGTTTATCCACAGGTAGATAGTCTTAAGTAGGATGCTGGTTCGTAGAAGTGCCGATAGAGTGTTGTAGAAGAAAAGATAGGTTCCCGGCTTAGGAGCCTGAGTAGGCCGTACTTGAGAAGTTGACTTTGCCATCTAAGATCCTTGGTGATTGCGAATGAAAGGGTTATCTTAGGCTTAACGGTTCAATGGGATGAGCATCTGAAGAGGTGTTGGAATTTGAGGGTTAAGGCCAGAAAAATTTAATCAATGGCGTTGCCGAGGCTGCTCGCATCAGAACTTCCTAACTGGGTTATTGCGCCGACACTCTAGGGCGATATCAGAGCAATGGCGCCAGCGGCATAAAGACGTCTTTAAACTCACTTGCCAGAGCCATTATTGAGGATAAAAGCGGCGATCAATGTTTATTAACATGCTGGCAGCGTGAAAGCAAGTCAGGATATGTTTGGCTCGAACTAGATACTCGTAGGTATATCAAAAATCAGCTTATCCAGGTCTTTTCACCAGCATGCCAAGAACTTGCCTATGATCTGATCAGATCCTTGGTTCAAGACAAGAGATTGTTCGATCGATAGGTCTATCAGTGGGGATTCACCAATGGTTGAAATGTTGTGCGGCCCAATTGGTGTCATCCTGATCTTGTTCTCCATTAACCGGAGGGGGGGAAACATCTGATGCAACATGGCCAAAAAGAACATATCATTTAAAGGGGCGGGGAAGCCCATCTTCCAAGGTTATTTTCTTGTGCCTGTTCCGCTTGTTCTTCTCTGGTGATAACCTTTGCTATGACCTCTCAGGCTGCTCAAGAAACGCGGGAGCGTCCCGAAGACACAGCCACAGTTACAGTGATCTTGGAAGCTGAGGTGAGTTGCTTGCTTCCTGCAATTCCGATTCAATGGAAAGATGCTAATCGGGTTAAAGGATGATGTTGGAGAGACAGACTCTATATTGGAGGCTGAGTGAGTGATCTCAACGATCTATGCATATCAACGAATCCTTACTGACATACCTTCAAGAGACGGCTCTTCTAGCTATCTCTCATCACTTAAATTTAGTATCTTCAGCTACAGGTGAGTTCTTACATTTCTTAACTTTAATGGGAAGAATTCTCCAAGCTGATACACTTTCCAATGCACAGATATGAGGTGACTCACCCTGACGAATGTAGCAGTCAAGTTCTCACAGATTTATAGAATGGACGTCGCTATCATTCCTTTCATGGGGGCTCTTACTTAGTGGTACGTCAGAGTCACTTCTTAATACTATGGTGCTGTGACTAACGGCCTGCAAGCCTAACGACGACGAAGAACAAAATAGAATGGACTTGGTTCACCATATCTACAGCCTTCTTCTGAAAGGAAAGCTCCATCTTGCTCCAATTGGTGATAGCCCTCGGCGTGTACTTGATCTCGGCACTGGCACTGGCATTTGGGCGATGGATTTTGCAGAGTAAGCTGTGTCCCATACTCTTCTTAACCGCCCTAAACACCGTTGACCGCTAGATCATAGTGAATATCCATCAGCAGAGGTCATAGGAACTGATCTCAGTCCCATACAACCCGACTGGTATTGTGTCCTAACTCGCGACACATTAGACGCCGCTAATCATTCGATAAAGGGTTCCTACCAACTGTGTCTTCGAGGTAGACGACTTTGAAGATCCTTGGATATATAAAAAGCCTTTTGACTACATTCATGCTCGAGAATTGGAAGGATGCATTGGAAACGAGGAGCGCTTTTTCCAATAGGCATTTGAGAATCTGACCAGCGGTGGATATCTGGAGTTGCATACCATGCGTGGATACTTTATGTCTGACGATGGCACTATCGAAAAAGCTGAGAATGCAGAAGTCTGGGTCAATGCTGTGCGTGAAAGCAGTACAAAGTTTGGAAAGCCTATAGACTGCGTGACGGTGTGGAAGGATAAGGTAATCAAGGCAGGCTTTGTCGATGTTCATGAGGAGGTTTTCAAGGTACGTTGGATGTCTAATAAGAGGATCTGACTTAACCTTTTAGCAGATACCTATTGGCGCTTAGCCAAAAGACCCAGTTCTCAAGGAAATCGGAAAGTGTCAAGTGATTCAGTTGTGCCAGGCTATTGAGTCTTACACACCTCTGCTTTTGGAAAAGGCCTTGGCTGGAGTCGCGAGGAAACCGAGCTTCTTATGGAAAGGGCGAAAAAAGAGCTTCGTGATCCGTCCATTCATATATATATGCCTGTATATTTCATTTTGGGTAAGAAATCATGAGATGGGCCGCAAGAGACCGGTTGAGCCTTACACCATGGCGGATGTTGACAATATTTGATTATCTCCATTTTAAACTTGAATTTAGACAATATACAGCATAGTTAAGATCATGCGAGTCAAACCATAGCAATAACAAAATAGCCATTCTCATTATAAGTATGGAGATGCAGGGTAGGCTTATTGGACTGATAAGATAAGACTACTTAGGGTTTACGCTAACTGACCCTGCCGAGTAGATACAGTTGGATCAACTATTGATACCAGCCGGACTTTCGTAAAAAAGATTTATTGGCAAGATAGGGATGTTAATTTGATTTCTCTTGGGTCGTTGATTCTCAAGGTTTTTCATTAATAACGCCATTGTTGTGAGCTTGGTAGAAATTATTAGAGTGTTTTGTTATTGTGGAGCTGCTCCACTTAAAGCCAGTACCCTACAACTTAAGCTTCAGATTTTCCGCTTAACAATTTGGAGCCATTTCTAAAGAAACGATGTAAGCTGAGAGCAGATTGCGTCTAGAAACGCAAGATTCTATCATAATATTTATCTCGGATGATACTGAGGTCCCTGTAAGCCTTTAACGGCACGTTACACCAGCCGGAGGAGGGTCGGGGCTCGGTCAAAGATTTTCCGAGAGATGGCAACCAACAGCGTGAGATATGTTTGCTTTTGTTTTGGCAAGCAAACATTTGTTTTTCATGATCAAAACATTCCCGCTGCAGTTTTCTTTCTATGCTTCTGAAGCCACTATTAGACGCGTTGTTTCAGTAAAAAATCCTGTTTGGTCTTAGTCAGGGCCACCATTACCAAGTAGATTCGACAATCACCTTCCAACAAGACGCCTTGAACTTCCATGTCCCGCGATTCGATTGATTCGATACCCCTTCCACCACCATATGATGGCATAGGCACAACGGATGCAAATAGGAGAGTTCAGAGGAGCTTTAGTCGAATCTATGAAACGTGTGGAATCTGGCCTTGGGATTGGCTGCCTCCAAGTTATAAACCTCAACCCATCACCTGGGGTAAGAATGCCGTCGAATCCCTTGCCGCCGTGGTCAAGATTGTATGCTCGCCTGGTTCAGGGGTAACCATGGATGAGTTGCGCGACTTTTTGATTGATAAAGCCAATCAACATCATGAAAAGCCCAAGCATAATAGCAGAGAGTGACACATCCACCCTTGAGAGCACACTGTGAGCAGGCTAAGAGATGGATATTCGGCAAGCGAAAGGAACTGAGAACCCGACAAGCTCAACAGAGTCAACAGTTTCAGACGTCCCATACCAGGATAGAGACAGAAGACCAAGACGATGGCCCCTGGGACAGCAGCGAGTTTCAAAGCCAAGGTAAAAGCGAGAGGTCTAGTGACGCGAAACACGAGGATGAACGAATTCCTCCCGAGCAGAGCGAAGCAATTGACGACGGTTCTACCGGCAGCGAAATAGTTGTCGCTCCCACCGACACTGTCAGTCACATCGATACCACACAGCCTGCCAACCATAATCATCATGAGAATCAGAATGAAACCTCACTTCCTGCGACTGAGGCATCAATGCCTAGTCGCAAGCGACCTAGTACTGGTGAGCTTGAGTAGACAAGAAGAAGGATCGAATCGTTAGCTTGAAGATCAGAGTCACCTCGAGTAACGAAGCGTGTTCGATTTGCAAATGCCACTGAGCATAGAGACACACCCAACGAAGCAGAACCAAATAGGCCACAGACGGTTAGTTTGGGATTTCAAACAGAGAACCTTGAACCTTTCAAATTGACCGTGCCGTATTCCCTACAGGGATGTTCATATCCAGTCACCATCGACCGCGATCTACGTGCTGCAGAGTACTTTGCCCAAGAGGAAGAGCGAGTAATGGAACGGCTCATCGAAGAGAGAACCGAAAAACAAGCCGAATTTAATAAGCTAGACATCAACGCATGCAAACAAGGTTTCCAGAAAGCAATTCGGGATCGAGAGGAGGCGAGTGGCAAGCTGAAAAAGATGGACATCATAGCCGCAGAAATGAAGGCTATGGTTAAGAGGCTCGGCAATGATTGCTTACGAACCATTCGTGTTGCTTGCGAAGATGCTCATTCCAGACAGGATGAAGCCAAGAAGAAGAGAGATCAAGCAGAGAAATTTGTGAAAGATATAGATAAATCGGTACAAGAAGTTGCCGAGGGACGTGAGAAGGTAAATGCGGACATTGCGTCGCTAGACCAGGGAATTGAGGCATGTCAAAGCAAGATCCGAAAGCATAAGCTCAGGAAAAAGGTCATTCTTCTAAAGCGCGATCTCTTGAAGCTTCAAGACCTTGAGAACTGAGAGGGTATCCCTATGGAAGATGTTGAACGTCTGCATGAGTCGGTGAGCAAGGCTCTGGGCAAGGATCAGTAAGCCGAGTCGAGTATGGCCACATCTGAAGGTGTCTAAGACACGTGCTTTGGTCTTTTGATGAATGGTATTTGCTGGGATGGTGCAAAGTTAATATCGTGAATAGTATACCCCCAGATGAGATAGAGACCATGGTTGTAGACTCTTGTGAGTATCAATGTGCTCAAATTCAAATGCGCCAGTCGACTTAATCTAGCAACTAAATACAGACCTGGGTATCTACTTCATAATAACAAGGAAACAACATATCTTTGCCCTGACGGACCTCTCTCTTGTGAACCAACCTTGGTGTGATCGAAAGTGTGTCGAAGCGATCGTCACCAAGAGACTGCAACTTCCCGTCCATCTTCAACAACCTTTCACCAATTACCCTTTGCAAGATCCTCTCCTCAAACACCGCAACATCGTCAAAGTCATCAGTTTCCTCCTCGTCAGCTTCTGAGATTCGTCTTCTATGAATGGCAAATCGTAAGGGGGTCCTTGTAGGCTTGACCTTGCGTACAAAATCTCGCCGTCTTGAAGAATATCGTTCGGATCTTGCGCTCCAAAAGTCCTTGGCCATTTCACCGAGTTCTTGAGCTCGGGCTGATGCAAGGCTAGATGGACTTACGTCGACCTGAGACTTCCATTTTCCGCAGTTGTAAGGGGTGAAGGTCATGCCTCTGACATGATATTGTATTCTGATGTCGAGGATGGAACCTGAACCGGGGAGAACATGGTCTACAAGACCCATCTCTCTGGCTTGGTAGGCTGTCATTGGTAGCATGCTCCGTAGAAGCTGCCTTGCACCCTCCGGTCCACAACGTCCAACGTATGATAGAGAGTGGTACTCAGACCCATGAAGACCAAGAGCACGGTAGGCAGGATTCAGTACAGACTCTGAACCTGCTATCACCACGTCACAGGCCGCTGCCATAGCCACGCCGCCAGCAGCGCAGTTTCCTCTCATCGCAGCAATAGTCGTGATATTCTTGCGAGGAAACAAATCGAGCAGCAGATGCACTACATCATCTATGCGATTGATGTTGCGCCACGACTCAGCTGAGGGGTCGCTGCTGGCTTCAATAACGTTGAGTGCAATGCCATTGCTAAAGTACGACTCGCCGCCCATCAGCACCACAGCGTCCAGAGATTCGTGAGAAGCGGCAAATTCCAAGGCTTCGATAAGCCGTGAGCATTGTTCTGTACTCATTGCGCCGTTGTAGAACTCAAAGTAGACAAAGGCTATGCGATGCCTGCCTGCACTTGTCGCAAAGTCTATCCAGATATCTTGATAGGTATAATGTGTTGCTTTGGACCAGCCGGTAAGTGGACGAAGAGGTGTTGTTGAGGCTAAGATGCTTTGGTCAA
This sequence comes from Fusarium guadeloupense, assembly GCA_021655865.1. Classification (NCBI taxonomy): domain Eukaryota; kingdom Fungi; phylum Ascomycota; class Sordariomycetes; order Hypocreales; family Nectriaceae; genus Fusarium; species Fusarium guadeloupense. Next base: position 250,355 of record JAJJWM010000132.1, read on the forward strand.
TGAGACCAAGATCAAGTAAGCCAGAGACAGCCGGTACTTTGGGCCAGAGCATAGAGTCGACTTTGCGCTTCATTCTTCGAATGTGCGTGATCCAGATCCCGAGGCCGTCACACGTGGCTATGCAAACTGCACCATCTCGAAACCCGATGATCGTTCCAGGCGCTAGCTGGCAGGTAGTGTCTCTTCCAGCTTCTACTACGCCTCCATAGACGTAGAGACTGACACCCCCAAACAGCTTGGTGAGACAGCCAGGCTGCGAGTCAGCGGATCGGATTTTGCGCGATATGTTGCGTGCTGTCTCCTGACGGATGTCAAAGTTTCGATCTGCGGCTTTGAGAAGAGGTCGACGATGAGTTACGCCGCCGAGGAAGGGCTTTCGTTGTGTTACGGACACGACTCTGTATGCGGGACTGGGGAGAAGATGTACGGAGATCCCGCACACACTGGGCGTTTGAAGTAGTGAGAGTCGTGATAAGGCTGATGTTACGCTTGGATCAGAGTAGCCATTCGCTGCTGAAGTAATGCGGTTCAAGGCAGTGACTGTGGCGGCTATGGCAGCTTGAGTTACTCGTCCACGGTAGAGAGTTGATTTTGTGACTCCAGGCGCATCAATGTCGATCTTGAATTGCTCAAACGCCCACACTGGGCCGGCATCCATTTCTGCCACGGCTTGAAGTACTGTAACACCCCAGTGAGACCGTCCCGTCTGGCCCCAGGATTGTGAATCGAGGAGCTTGTCGGACTCTGGAATAGTGCCATCGTCGCCCATGAGAACCCAGTCGAGTGCGCTAGGGCCAGCGTCGCCTGGTGGTCCGGGGTGAACGATGAGAGTTAGATATTTGGTGTAAATCTCGCTTGGAACTCTCGATGTTAGGAAGGGGCAGATGATGATGTCTGGCTGCGCGAGGTTGGTGGCCTCGATCATGGTAGTGTCTGATAAAGCGTATTCGACGGTGACGATGTGTGATTGACTTAGGATCAAGTAGAGCTGTTGGGAGAGTGAGTTGTGAGCGGTGCAGAGAAAGAGGATCTTCATAGTTGGCGTTCCTGACGATCGCATCTCAGGGACAGCAGGGGCCCCCTCACCTGCGCCTTGAAAGATATGTTGCGAGCCCATTTTAGACGAGCAGTAGCTTGTTGCCTGTGAACAAAGCGACCCCGCGCTGGAGATTTCGCAGGGTTTAAGTATTAGCCTTGAGAAGTCACAGAAAAAGAAGCTTGCGACATGGTGATGAATAGATGAGTCGAGAGGCTTGTGGTGGCTTCACGGCATCGCGGCACAACACGTTTTATCACTGAGCTGAGAGCAGCTGTGTGTGACACATGGAAGTTATTGGTGAATAACAGCCTTGATGATTGGTCTATCGAGGACGTGGCACAAGCTGCATTGACACTTGTCAATTGTTGTATTGCCCCGGCCGTTTTCTGTGGCTGCTGCGCTATTGAGAGGTCATCTAACTCTTCCAAGGCAATGGTTAAATGAGCATGGACACGGACACAGACACAACCTCGAAAGGTCAAAGCGGCTGGGAAATGTCGATGAGAGTTTTGGTTATCAAACCCTATTGCCGATCAAGTGGTCACCTTTTAGCCGTGCCTGTAATGCGCTGAAGGAATTACACGAGCTTTCCACACCCTTTGCAGATGATTTGTTTACTCCTTTGGGACGTGATGGCGTTTGGCTTTTCCCGTATTGTTGACTGTGATGGAAGATTTGTGGATGATCTTGAAGGATCATGAGCTGATGTGAGATGAAAGATGCAGCCTCTTTATGCACTCCTGAGCATTATTTGTGTCATTGCTGATTCGGGTTAAATGAGATATGGTGAGATTAGCCAATCCCTGTCGCGGCAGATGTCGTCTGTTGTTGTCAATATAACGTACTCGGACTTGACTGTGAACAGGACATGGACAATTGGTGAGCAATGCCCCATAAGCACAAAGATCAAGCTGAATAGAAATATAGACAACAGAAACACAAACATCTGATCTTGGTCAATGCTTAATATCCGTTAGTGGGCGGAGCCCTGGTACCTGTGTTTAATACTCACCTAGTTGGTAGCTGAAGATATCTGGGGTAGGCCCTGGCCAGCCTCTTGAACCACGCCAATTGATCACAGATACGCGGTACTTAGCCAAAATTGGCGATAGCTCTCATTCTTAACCATTGACCCTGATGTCCATATCCCTTCCCCGCACAATAGATTTCAATAGATTTGCCACTCAAATCACAATGGCCAATTAATGCCCAACAGATTTCCCTTCCCCGCAGTTTGTAGTGGAGTTACCATTACATTATCTCTTAACTCTATACTTCTCTTCCCTTCTCTTCTCTAGTCAACTCTACCAAGCCATTTGTCAAGCGACAATTGTCCAAGATACTTCCCTCGTCACTCAAAATCATCTACCAACAATACAAAGCCGACACTGACGATGTAGCCACTTGGCTTGCCACGACGGCAAAGGCTCACGGCCATGGCACTGAAGCCACTGAAGCCCCATCTCGAGCACCGCTGCTCGCAGCGATGTGCCGTCTTGGAAGGCGAGAAGGCTGAAAAGGAAAAGAAGTCTAATGACCCCTTCAAGAATCTCTTCGATGTTCTCAACGTCTACACGCCATCTGAATCATTCCTGAACGCGCCAGATGTTGAGATTCCGAAGTTAGCCCCCGCAGAGGAATACACCGTCGAAGATACCGACACTTGCGAAAACGCGGTCTTTGCCTTTTACGCCCTTGTATGATTACCGTAATCTCAGGCAACAACTCTATCCACTCTGGTTGAGATACTAGGCCGGTGAACTTGATCTCGCCGCCGTTTCGGTTGCTACCAACACGGCTTTCGAGCTTGCCCACAGCATAGAGGATGAGGTCAATGCATTGTTCGATAAGCAAAAAGGCATGTTTGAAATCGCCGATTCGTGCTTTAAGGGGCCTTGCAAGAAACTCAACATCTCTCCGTATAAGCCTCCAGGATTTTTTAACTGAAGCATATGACCTCGCAAAACCCCTTCTCATGGTCCCCATGAATCTACTCAAGGGCTTTCCGCAAGCGAAGGAAGACATTCTTCTTATCAACAACTACAACGGCAAATTTGGTTGGTATAATGAGAACCTGGCTCTAAAGGCAAATCGAATGAGGCGAGATATAAACAGGACATGACAGCATTCCTAGAGATCATGCCCGATATCGATTTCCTGACCTCCAACCCGGGTCAGGCAGACATCAAAGACGAGATTATCCGCGGTGTGGAAGCTTTGTGCAAAGACCCTGAAACTTCTGTACCGCTTTGGTTGGCATAGGCTATGCAGATCTATGTTGACATCTTGCAAGGTCTCGGAGCAGATTGTGGCCGTGGCTACGAAGAGATGAAGCAGGAGAGACTCAAAATACAGAAGGCACTACCCTGTGTCCCCGACTCACCAGAACGCGACGCAGTCATGTTAGTGGCGACGAGGTAGAACCATAATTCTATGTAGATGTGCCGTGATCAACTGATCAGAGTTGGTGTCTTGGCGGGAAATAACCCACCTGAATTCAAGTTCCATTATAGGAACCCAATTAATTCATTGCGGTCTTCTTATCCACAACATGCGTCCCATGTTGCACTAACAGGGCGTATATTATGCAGCGTCAAGCGGAGGTCTCATGTGCATAACGTAGTTGTATCATGCCCTTCGTCAAGAGGGACGACTCCCCGATGACCTGGTGTAGGAGGACCTAAAAAAAACTCTGGAAGTTTCAAGGAAATGGCTGTTTTTTCGTCAGCGACCCTCCCAAGGACCGCGGAGGCTACTTCAGAAACTACCGTCTCTATTCGGGTCTTTCAGCTAGTAACTGGGCGCCTACTAGACGGAAAGGAACCCCGGCTGTGCACAAGAAGAATGCGAGAAAGATGAAGTTTGACGGCTGGCTGTCGTTGAAGATGCGTAACGGCATTCTACCTGAAGAGAAAGGCACCCCCTGCCTGGTCGTCTGAGATGCTTGAAGGTGTTAGTTGAAGGTAATCATAAACAGACTGTGGATGGAAAGGGACATGTCCAACCGGAATCAAAAGTGAAGGGCAGGGAAAAAGAAGTGAGTCTAATTAATTTGTAAACAGTTACCAATTTGCTGACATGAAAATCAGTCGAACTCGATCCCTGCGACCCCCGGCAGAGGATGTCACAGCAGATGGCGGCAAAGCGACAGCGTGGTGCACGGCAAACAGGGTCACAGCGCGGAGGGGGAGGGCCAGATGACGAGGCATTATTGAGTGAGATTTTGAGAATGCTCATTTAGAAATATGTTGTACAAAAAGGGTAGAAGTCTGTCTAGAGTGAAGGCTAAACAAACACTAGAGATCCTGACTCGATTTAACGATGTATGCAATCTGACACATAGATTATGCTCGATCCAAACACATGACGTCAATAGTAATCGGTACCCTTGAATAGTTGTCAGCCTGCATTGAGCTATGTCTTTTTCCTCACCACTACATATCCAACCCTGTAGCCATGTCTCAGCCAAAGAAGTTTGATCGTGATACGATTCTGACAGACCCATCTTTGCCTACGGTCTATAACTCACTCGTCGACTTGGCGCAAGAGTTTGCTGTGCTGGGCGAGATTGGAACAGCCAAGAACCTGATTTCACTTCTACTCCACGATACAACCTCAAGTTGGCAACACGAACAGGTTAAGAATCTCGAGGTTTTCTTTGCAGAAGCTGAATTACAATCGGAGGGAATCCCTCCAGAGGTACGGACGGAAGATAATCCAAATGACAAGGACGACGAATCTCAGCTGAAGGAGTCGCTGGAGCGTGCGAGAGATGAGAATCCGAATCTCGTTCCTGAAACTCAGGGCACGGCGCTCGCTCACGGTCTGACTTTGGCTGTAAAGATGGCGTCAAAGCAGACTTCCGATATACGACAGATCGAGGAGGACCCCAAAGTTCAAGAAGTGCTTGATCTCGCTTCCAAGAAGTTGCACATGCACTGCGTCATCCAGCGTCTCAGTGTACATCGGGAGGTGTACCGCCTTCTCGCTACGGGAGCCTTAGCTCGAAAAATGTCATTAGACAAGACCAAGATCGAGGCTCTGAGTAAAGAAGTCATCGCGGCATTTACGGAACGCTTTACTGAGGGAAGGAAACCACATGAGATTGAATCATGGTCTACGAAAGAGCTTCTCACAGCATTGGAAAGCAACACAAAGTACGCCGTCGATGCGTGGGAGGAGGCAGGCCAGCCAATTCCCGAGACACTCTTTATCCTACCGCCCGCCACGGACGAACAGATCCTAGATCTTGAGGAAAGACTTGAGATAAAGTTGCCAGACGACTATAAAGTATTTCTCAAAGTCAGCAATGGATTTGGTGGTACATGGAACGGTTACTATTGCGAACCCGACCTCCACCCCGTCGACAAGGTTGACTGGATCGAGCCTGATCTTGAAATTCCTTTCCTAGATTTACATGAGCCCATCTCTGGATGCCAAGAGCTCGAGCTTCCCAACGGTCGTCAGTGGCCGAGCTCCGGACCGCCATTGGAGATTGGATCCGAGGACGTTTTGTCTGTTTATCTCATCCCGCCCAAGCAGACAAAGAGGGTACTAGATGCGTACGAGGAGGCTATGAGTGGCTCAGATACTTCGGATGCGATGAAACAGCAGACTATCAAGACTGTTAATGCCCGGTACGGTAGCTGGGGGCAAATGCAGAAGGTTGAATGGTTTGCGGTACAGCAGGATGATGATCAGTCGAATCCATGCGGTACCTTTCGACAGTTTCTGGAATGGAGGCTTCGAAGATCTATGGAAGGGCCTTATAGAGATCAGCCAGAGAAGCAAGCGGGAAGTTTGGCCTATAGCTGTCTGGCTGATGGGTCTTGATGTATAAACCAATCACTTGCATTTGCTAGACCAATAGGAGAGATGCTAAACAATGCGGCATCCGAGAATCCTTTTGCTTTCATCGAATGCTTTTTATTGATCACATAAGCTCCAACATGGCCAATTGGATGTCGTCTTGATATTGTGTCCATTCTGTTGTCCACTACTTTGCTAACGTTTTGGGTATCTAATTGTATTTCTTTGCTAGTATTCATAAGTCCTTTAATTTGTTCATTTCCTCGTCGTAATCAATTTAATTTGGGTCTGCTCAAGACCTGCTTAAACACATTCCAAATTCGATTCCTGTTCGCTATTCCAATCATAGACATGTAGTATCCTCTTGTGTTGAAGCTACATGACAACGCATTGGCCCGTTGATGGCGGTGATGAGCTACTCGCTTGATGCTGTTCTTTGGAATGTTTATGTTTCGACGACTGCTGGTCATGGCCTTTCTTTGAGGATTTCTGACCATGACTCTTGGATGAGCGCTGGGTCCGCTGGTTCTGGGTCTTGCTGAACTGAGGCTTATTGGGTAAGGGAACCCGAAGCCAGAAGCGGAGCTCCTCTTCGAGTGCAGTCAAGATGGCGGAAAGCTTCTCCTGGTATGGTGCAAACGAGAAGGATTTGTCGTTGGATATTTTTGATGTATTCAGCTTTTGCAGTGGATGCAACAATCGACTGCAAATCTCATCGCGATAGACTGGCAAGTTCTTTGCTAGTCGATGTTAGAGGACTTCAAATTCTGTCCGGTGAGAATAAACGTACGAGTTGGATCGGTAAACTTGTTCTGTCCTTTAACAGAGTTAAACAAGGCCGTCAAGGCATTTGAGCCTTTGACTATTGTTTCGCACATCTTCCTCTGGTCGTTCTTGAGCTTTGTAAGGTTCTTGTGTTGCTTTGGAAGCTTGATATCTTCAACGGCGTCGACGACATCGGCGAGATAGTTGATGATGGTAATAAAGACTGCTCTCCCAAGAGAATCGTAATATCCGCTGGCAGCATTTGGGCGACGAGGGATGCGCTGAGAGAAGCGGGGAAAATTGATAGTATCGCTCGTTCGGCCCTTCATCGTGGATAGTGAGGCAATAAAAGCTTAGGTATCAATTTGATGATGTGAGTAGTTTGACAGTGTGACATTTCGACAATGAGCTGAGTCGGGTAGGTTTTATACGCTGCAAAATGTCCTCATGTGATGACATTTATACACGGAGCAGACTCCTCGATGTGGTGGTTTATACATGGAGAAAGATAACGCCAGGGTAACAAGCGAGGGGGATCATTTTTTTTCAGCATTCCTTAGCTTAGTTGCAAAGATTGTGGAGTTTACAACGCGTACAATTACAATGGGTCTCGTTGAGTCAAAAGAGAGGTCTGCAGTCAGATTGAGCTTGCTAGCTTGGTCGTGTTGGCTCGAGGTCCACATGAACAACCAACAAGAAGCTCCCTTGGGTGGCCAACGTGCCATGATTATCGGGCCTAAGCACCAAACTAGTTGACTGCATGCCCAACAAGTAGGAAACCAACCAAGACAGCATTAGAGCATGCAAACCTGGGCATGCCATGGCATGCATGCAACGTATGCATGCGCTGCTTAGAAAAGGGGCATAAACTCGTCCTTTGCCAGGATTACAGAGCATTTTCAGGCAACATTCTCACTGTTTATGGCCTAGACGCTTGAGATATGCGACTACAATTACCGAGCCAACTAGATCCTTGACACGAAGCGCCCGGTAGTGGAGTTGACAGCGCAGGAGGCCTCGACTTCCCATGCTGTTCTGTCCAATTTTGGACCTGTCAAATCAGATGATGCTTATTGGGATAAGTTGCCACTGTTTCATGACAGCCTGGTCAGTATTTGACTCTGCGGAATTTGCAATCATGGCAGAACAGCGTGTTCGTGGGGCCCTTTCTGCGAACACATCATATACCCAGTCCAGCCTCGTGGCTCTAATAGGCCAGCGATAATTCGCATGGAGCACCTGAACAGTAATCATTCTCTTCAACACGAATGTCTCGGCAGACGAGGTGGTAGTCATGGCTCTGCAGAAGAATACGAAACAGGCAGATACAGGGATCTTGATTCCCCATGTTTTTCTGCATCTCGCTACATAGGTAAAGTCAATTGGCATCCACCTAGGACACCCGTCAAGATGCTCGGCTAGCGATATCAGAACGACAGAGGTGGAATCAGCAGACGCAACTCGATGGTATCTCAATCGTGACCTCCGGCGGGACTCGCCGTGTTTGAACCCGTTTGTGGAGACTGATAGCGTCTAGAGCGGTAGAATTAGAACAGGACTCAAGATTTTGGGTTCCTCCTCGTGATCTTAACGTGTCTGGTCAACTCGCGCCAAGATGGCACGTAAGAAAGTCCGCCCAGACTTGGCACCTCATCACGAGACACAGGGCATCGAATAGTCGGTATCTCGCAGTGAATTGCCTTGAACACAAGGGAACCAGCTTTGGTCCCTAGCTAAACGCGCTACCTGTTCTATGATTACCACGCTAGTACCTGCATTCTGTTGGTGACTCACATGTGAGCCCCATGATGCACAGATAAAGATCAACACCGAAGACCCAATGAGGTGAAGTAGAACAGCCAACCAATTAAACTAGGCCAGTTCCCCAGATTTAGAGACTTCAAAACCGCTTGACCGCCATTTTACCCAAAGCAGTGAGTACTCTCCAATGCTGATATAAGTAGCAATATCTACATGGTTGTCGCTCATGCCTAATTTTGGAACGAATAGCCTAAGCTTTTCCCTTGGCTTCGGGTGTCCTTCGATTTGATTGCTGTTCAGTATTGGCATGAAACTTATGCTCACCATGTCTACCAACCTTCTCGCCGAAATCGGCATCGACGAATCGCTTCGCTAAGCTCCGCTGCCAGCACATCAAGTCTGTCGTCACTCCTGGTCACCTGGCAAGATGTGCTTACGTGATTGTCACAATGACTTTCGTGGCTCTCTCAGGCTCCGAGATACGGACAGATATTGAAAGCATTGATTTGACTGTGTACTCAAAAGCTTGACTAATCCACGTATACCACAAACCCTCCGACATAACCAATGACATCAGACGTTTAGAGGAACGAGGGGTTGGCGTTCCTGAGCAGTTGCTCAAAGTAAGCCTGGAACCAAGTTCCTGCTTCTGGTGCGGGCCTTCAAACAAAGTATTAGCACAAGTTATTGCTCATTAACAAGAAAGCGAACTTACTGGAGAGCGTCCTCGAAACCGCAGTGGTAGTCATAGCGAGCAGCGCTGGTGTTGGAAGTACCATCAGACTCACCACCAGGCTTGACCCAAACAAAGGCATCAGCGAGGGCATCGCCAGTGTTGGCAGAAGGTCGTCGTCCAAAGCCAGTACCAATCACGTTGCACCAGTCACCCCACGCCTTCTGGCCAGTAGGCTGCTTTCCAGAGCGGCCCTGGTCAACGATGAAGCGGACACCGGGCCAGCCATTCTGCTCCAGAAGAGGAGCCATGGCGTGGATGTACTTCTGCTCATCAAAGACCGGGTTGCTCTCAGTGTAGCTTGGCTTCGTGGTCAGGCTCCAGCCGTTGAAGTTGGCGACGTTGGTAGCGAGGCCACGCAGTGCTGCGGGCTTTCCGGAGTCCTTGAAGATGCCGGCGTACAGCTGGGCAGCTGGAGCTTGGTTTGCGGGCCAGCCAAGCCAGCCAGCGTGGCCTGCATCGAGATACATGGCGACGTTGGGCAGGTTGAGTTCCTTGACAGCGTGGATCGTTAGGGACATGTAAGCATCCTTGGCTCTGGCGCACTTAGGAACGTTCAGGTTGGTGACGAGGTTGGCAAGAGAGTCGGGCTCTGTTGAAGTTTATTAGTCGATGAGAGCTTCGATAGGATCACTGGACTTACCAATCACGAGGATCATTCGAATCTCGGAGTAACTCTTGATAATCGTCTTGATACGGCTGATGTAGTTCTTGTACTTGTTGATACCATCGTTATCAAGCGAATACTCGCCGTTGGAGGCAGCGGCAGCACAGTCACGTTCAGGGAGGTTGTAGACAACGAATTGACCGGCATAATTACCACCGGCCTTGTTAGCCTCGCGAATATCAGCGAGAGTGTCTTCCATGAAAGAGATGTGGTCGTAGGTGTCCCTGTCACTTTGTAAGCATAATGATTACGTGGATGTTCTGTTGAACTTACATCCACTGGAACGAAGGGACATCAGCGACCTTGGCAGCGGCTGTAGCCATGGCACCGCTCAACTGCGGGATGGCCAAGTTGCTGACCTCCGAGCGATAGTAGCTGTTCGCCCACAGGTTGACTCCAGTGTAAGGGTTTCCGCTGTACGTCGCAGTTCCGGTGCCGACGGGAGGAGGCGGGGCGGTGGTGATAGAGCCACCAGTAGTAGTAGTAGTAGTCGCCTTGGTAGTAGTGGAACTGGTTGAGCTTGGAAGAGCAGCGGTTGAAGAGGGGCCTGCTCCAGGTTGGCATTGGGAGTAGAAGTCGTTGATCTTGACACAGTGGTTTCCGCTGGTGCAGCAAGGAGTGCCACTCCAGTTAATACCACCGCATTGAGACCTGCATACTTGGTGAGCAAGACGCTTGTAAGACTTAAAGGTATTAGAACATACCAGACTCCATTGGAGCAAGTCTGGCGCTCCTCCATGACAGGAGCAGCAAGGACCGTAGCCGCAAATGCGGCGACCAGGAGATGCTTGTAGCCAGTCATAGTTGTTGGAGTGGAAGATTGCCTCTTGATAACCGGTTATTGTCTGAGGATGAAGGGAAAGGAATATTTGATCCATCTTGTGAAGTCAACAGTTTATATAGAAATAATTCAGTTTTCGACTATTCTCTTTGGGCCATGAGGAGCTTCGGAAACGCGGGATGCCAAGTATTGAGACGAGGTGACATCCAAGACCCGTGACGGTCTTCGTCTGTCGGATAGGATGCCCGGGCAGGAACCAACAGCAACATTCCGGACTGTTTGGAGTGATGTCCGTCGCCTTTTTTCGGGCGACTATTGTCGAAGAGAGAATATGGGAATACTCGGACCGTCCACTTTGAGCATTTGCCTCTTGACCACGGCGTCACGTTGAAGCATGACCATATTCCAAGGGTAGCAATACCCTTTCGGAACATAGAGCCGATCGGTTTGAGCTTAAAGGGCTATACTATTGCATTGTTACCTGATGTTACCCTGGTACTGCTCATCTCGGAGGCTGTCCTCCTTGGTGTTCCTATTCGGGAAGGACGGAGGCTGAGGTATATAGATCGAGCCACAGTTGACGGAAACATTTTCCTACGATCCGAAGCTTTGGAGGCTTAACCCTTGTTGATCGACTAGTGGCTTTTGAATTGAAGTTGGCTAATGTATGTGAAACTGAAAAAAACTGGGATGATAAACGGAAGCGAGCATAGTCCCAGTCAAGGTTTGATGCCACTAAACTCTCCCATCTCACACTAAAATCTGGTAGGGACTTTAAAAACGATATTCTAATCTCTTTGACGTGTCGGTTTTGTCTCCGGATAGCCGTGCCGGTAATTGCAAATGGCCACATGTCGCATGGCACCAGATGGAGCAAGTAGTGTTCTCTGGTATATACAAGCCATTAAACTTCTCTATTCAATACAACCGCTGTATGGTTCTCTTACCACGATTGCCTTTGTTTTAACAGCATGTCGGCAACCAAGTCCTTGACATGTTCGAGTTTAACCTTATGCATATCTGTGACTAAGAGCGTTGCTAATTTGCTTCCGAAACAACTTCACGAAAACTCTTTATCTATTTCTAGCCTTCCGAACCTCTGATAGATATATCCCTAGTAAGGACAGTATCCTACAATGATTTAAAGGGCTCATAAGCCATGCAATAACTGATATGAGCTGTAAAGGAGGACTGCTGCTTGTCTTGCGAAGACTTACACGAAAGCGCTCACCAAACCAACTCTCCAGACCCAATCTTGATTTTCGATATGCAGTTGTGGCATCAGTCCAGATGAGAGCTCCTTCGATCATCCAACAATACAGAAGTCTGACTATGTATATCTCCTCTTAGCATCCTTATCATAAACTCGGCATAGAACCTCAGTCATCAGCTGTCGTCAGCACCTGAGACCCCCGCTAAAGTCCGAAAATCTTTCATTGGCCTCTCAAGACGCCACAAACAATCGGTATGCCACATGCTGCGTTTTGGCAAATAGAATATCGTGTTGGAAGACTCGTTTGTGTCTTTTGCCTTGGAATCGATCTGACATGAAGTCCAAGATAGCAGCAGTACAGTCAACCGCTCGGAGCATCAACAAGCCGAGATGCAGCTTTGTTCCTATGTTTGACCAACAACCTTTGCGGGGTGACATCCCGGTAACTGGTGCTGGCCTATTACATGCTCCAGTGGCTTTTGTATGACATGGGCAGGTAATCGGACATAAGTTAGTAAGAGAGTGATAAGAGGATTTGTAAGATAGTTCAGTCAATAGGATGTGACACAACAGATGCATGGCGGGTGGTATATATGTCGGGCTGTTCCCAGCTTTCGCTTATTATTCTGCAGTTTCGGAAGCTATCGCTCATCACCAGTGAATTTGACCTCTAGCTTTTGCATCACTCGCTTCGTATATCATCTTTGACATGTCAAACACGTCAAACATGGCTACTCAAGCAGGCATAATCATCGATGGGCCGAACGAGCCTTTCAAAGTTGTTGAAAACATTCCACGCCCAAGCCCTGGTCCAAAGCAGGCTTTGGTAAGGTGCCTTGCTGTTGGGCTCAATCCTGTGTTCGTCTCGTTCACTCTTAGTCCAGGGATAAGATATGTCTAACGGCGATGGAATAGTGAACCCATGCAGCAGCACACGGGGCTCCTTGTCAACGAGTGGCCGGCTATTATCGGAAGTGACTGTGCAGGTATCGTAATCGATGTTGGTCCTGACTCGACCAAGCTGAAACCTGGCGACTTTGTCTATGGCTGTTCTCCACTTGGTCAAAATCAATTCACACCCTTCCAAGACTCGTTCCTGGTAAATGAGGACATCTTCTTCAAGAAAAGCCCGAGCCTGTCGGTCGAAGATGGCTGCACCGTGGGGGCTGGCCTACTGGTATGTATAAACTGAGCCTTCTTCAGCTCTTAGGTAACAACAACATTTGAGAGCATCAAAAATGACAAATGAAATAGACATCAGCCCTATGCCTCCTCGCTGGGGCCGAGCTTGAGCTGCCGAAAGTAGGGGAGACGGCTCCTGAGAAAGACGAATGGGTCGTGATCTTGGGTGGCACTGGAAGCGTGGGCCAGTATGCAGTACAGGTATGAGCCTCTGATATTCAACGAATAACTACTAAAACCCTTAGCTTGCCAATATCTGTGGGTACAAGGTTCTAACATCTTGCTCTCCATCGAAAGAGGCTGTATGTTTGCAGTATTTGTCTTGTTCATACAGGTTATGCTAATTCTATACAGATTGCCACTAAGAATGGCGCTTCGGCAACTTTCAACAATCGGGGATCTGTCGACGAACAAGTCGCCGAGATCCAGAAGATTACCGGAGGAAAATTTGGTCGGGTGATGGATGCAACTGCGTATGGCTACAAAGTCATGGTCAAGGCTCTTGAAACGAGCTCAACTGCAACACAAAAGTTTCTGACCACTGTTGATGACTGGTAGGTCCACACGAGTATACCGATATGCCAATATTGACACACAAGCTAGGTCAGAGTTTGCAACGCCTGCTTCAATAAAGGAATACCGAGCTGAGCTTGGTCATTTGTATCGTCTTGATGAGCCGCTTGGAGCAAAGGTCACAAGCGATATCACCGGTTGGATTCCTTCCCTTGAAGCACATCTCGCTGCTGGCACGCTGAAGCCGCTAGAGCATCAAGCCATTGATGGAGTCGGATGGGATAAGGTCATCCAGGGAATTCAAGAGCTGGAGGAAGGAAAGGCTTCAAAGAAAATTATTGCGAGGATTCGGGAAGAGTGATATGGTCCTGTTTCTCTATCGGATTTTCTGAGATTGGTCAATGGACGTACATAGCCCTGTTCAACGATGAGGACGTCCTTTGCAACGGTCAGGTCCCATTGAACGTATAAGTAGGCAGCACAGAACACAGCCACAACCCTCATGGATTATCAGTAATTATGATTGGTTGTCCACATCCCAGTTAGAAGGGCCTTGGCGGCGCTTAGATATCACAGCCCATTGCGGCTGAGACATCGGGCACACGATCAGGCATACCGCTCGTTGAGGGTAATTCTCCTCTTTGTCATTATCAACAAACCCTCGGCTCTAACAAGAGCAAGAAGTTTTCTCTACTGTTTATCTTCTTGCTCCTGAACTGCTAGTCCCGTCATGGAAGCCATCGGCGCAGGCGCTAGTACCTTGGCCTTTGTCCTACTGGCCCTGAAGTCAGCCAAGGTCATCCATGAGTCAATATCTTCGATCAAAGATGCGCCAAGAACAGTTCGCGAGTTGGCAGAAGACATCCAGTTCTTGCAATCCGTTCTCGGGCGAATGTCTCAATGCTCCTTACAGAATGCACCAGCAAGCACAATTGATTCACTCAATGAGATGCTTCAAAATTGCACTAAGGAACTTTCAAGCATTGAGACTCACCTCGAGAAGTTTTCATTCAACTCCAGTCCTGGTTCCTCAAGGCGTGCATACAAGGGGATCCTTGCCTATGTAAAGAAAGAGGACTTAGAACACGCACGAAGCAGGGTCCGAGACAAGTCAACTCAGATCAACCTTTATCTCGGTTTGATTCAGGCTCAATCAATCTCCGAAACTTCTGCAAAGATTTCTACCCAGGCGACAGCAACAACAGGTATCCTTGAACAAATTCTGGGAGAGGTATCGAGACTTCGCGATCATCTAAATGATACTGGCTCAAACACAAATCAGCTCACCAGCGCCAGCAACGATCAAGATGCAGTGGATGTCTTAGTCACTGATAAGCTTGAAACTATGACTATATGCACGGAACTGGAAGCGAGCATCTCTCGCCTATCGACCCTGGTGACTCACGAGGGATCAACACTGGATGCCGACGACGCCGAACAAATAATTGATGACCTCCAGAGATTTCTTACGATTGCCAGGGACAAAGTATCAACCAAGATTACAGAACCGAACAACTCTCTCTCGTACAGACCGAGCGAAGAGAGTGAGAGCAAGGATCTAAAAAGAGATCTCAAACTGATGGAAGGCTTAATATTATCCGCACCGATTGTTGCCATCAATCAAGCAGGTATTAGCTAGGCTTCCATCTACATGTATGATAAGAGCTTAACTGACACCAGATATCAGTCACAAATTCTAAAGCCCTCCTATCTTGCCTCCCAAAAGGCACAATAATCAAGCAAAAACGGAGAAGAGAGGAAATAGAAACTGATAATGGCTGTCTAATAATATCGACAAACAAACGAAGAAGGACATATCAACAAGTTACCACCGGCAGAACAGACACCGCGAGATCTTTTCGGGATGTTGTTGCGAATATCACATTTCGTCCAGTGAACTGCCCTTGGATGTTTACAGTGTCAATGTCCCAAGGCCAGCTCTTCGATCGAAGCATTCAGAGCATCCCACGGATATCAGTGTGTCCAATCATTCCAAACAGCTCTCCTGTTTTTGATCTGGTGAAGCAAGGACACCTCGCAGAATTTCGGGCCTTGCTAGAAGCGGGAAAAGCAAGTCTTCGGGACCACGATGAACAGGGCATGCCTCTCCTACACGTGAGCTCTGGTCATTAGCCTTTGCTTTTGGGTCAATGTTAACCTATTGATAGTATGCTGCTACATCCAGTATACAAATGTGCAAGTTTCTGATTGAATCTGGCGCAGATGTGGACGAAATGGGAGAAAACACAGGAACTGCGCTTTCTCGCATTGCAGGACTAGATCGTCACGATATAACAATGGTGCTTTTAGAGAACATGGCCGATCCAACCTTGTCTTATCCTGGATGGGACAACCCATTGTCAACCGCTTGCAATGTTGATCTTGTAAGATTTCCATCAGCGACGGGAATTTCTGTGCTAACTCCAGGGAGCCATCAGCAGAACTATTTCTTAAGCATGGAGGACACTTTGCTATGCAAGACTTGGAAAGTGTAGACCTGAATGGGAGGACGAGATTACATCAGGTGTGCATGGCGCAGACTACATCAACCAGCAAACAAAAGGCGGTCTCTATGTTGATCGATGTAGGGGCTGATTTGAACGCTCGCATCACCAAATCATGGTCCCCAGATGATCATCGAACATTAGGATTCACATGTCTTCACAGTCTTGTTTATACCGCTCATGGAACCAAAAGCCGGGATGATTTGGACACTTTGATATTCTTGATCCGGCACGGCGCCGATATCTCGGCCGTTGACCATCATCAGTACACTGCGTCGATGCGAGCCTATCTCCCAAACGATAGCGACAATCTATATTCCTCAATGGGATCATATAGGGGCGATCTATGGGACGCTGCTCTTGCGATATGTGGTCATGATATTCTCCCTCATCGACTTGCTTATCCCAGGGTGCCAAGGTACAACAGGAATTATCGCAGAGAAGACTTTGAGAGGTTATGGTTAGGGCAAAAAGCATCTTGTCCTTATTGGAACGAGGAGCGTTATCCAGAAACGGGTGGCTCAGATGATTATTGGAGTCAGCCCATTCGACGTTGCGATCATATTTCTTGTTCAGATTGTGAACGACCAGCGGAAGCGGTCCAAAG
Source organism: Fusarium guadeloupense (assembly GCA_021655865.1). NCBI lineage: Eukaryota > Fungi > Ascomycota > Sordariomycetes > Hypocreales > Nectriaceae > Fusarium > Fusarium guadeloupense. The sequence goes on from JAJJWM010000132.1 coordinate 266,929, forward strand.
CAACCAGATTTCGAGTATGGATCTTCATGCTTACACAGAAGGTGGATATCGAGAATGGGCCTACGTATCGAGGAGCCCAGAATACCGACCTCCGGACCCTTACCCTCCATATTCTGAGCCTGACAGCACCTACATAAATAACTTATTGGACGAGTTTGAATACCTTACCGAGCTTCACGCTGTCCTTGAGGGAGAGAAATTCTACAATGAAATGGAAGGTGTGAACAATTCACCCCCTAGTAGTGAGGATGGCGAGGCAGCTTTTGAGAGACTGGTGTGGGAATCCTGGAGGTACGAGAATAGGGAGTGGCTTGACGAGATGACATATTACAATAACGACATTCTTGAAGCGGAGAGATTCTATGATGAGGAGCAGGGTGTAATTGACTCACCGTCAAGCAGCGAAGACGGAGAAGCTTCTTTCGAGAGATTGGTAGGATCCGTGGGTGACAGAAAAGATGATGGCTATAGTGCATTTATCGACGAGTGGATAGATAGTTACGTAGGATAATAAGTCATACCTTCAAATAAGAACTAGACACAAATTCTTTATTACTTGCTTCTTGAACAAAGAAGATTTACTATTTCGTGGATCATGTCATTCTAAGCCCTTTATTGAGCCACCCTCAAAGAGCTAAGAATAGACATGGCTCTTGACTGGTACTGTCTGATTTCATGAACATCTTGTTTAACAAATTTGTATTAGTGTACGCCATCTCATCAATCAACAACACATCGTGAGAAAAGCGACCGGATAGTCGGGGGCATTACGAAGCAGAGTTTATTATTAATCGAGCGGAGTTGGGCAAGCCATGTGTCAGCCAGGAACAGGATATGGCTTGGGGCCCTCGATCCGTGCCGCGCGCCCCAAGGGCCCGCGGGCCCGACATAAGCCTTATTCTGTGTGCTGCCGCCCCAGCGCGGGCCCGAAACGCGCGGTTGTGAATCAGAAACAGGTTCGAGATTACGAAGAATGTTTGCAGGTAAATCGCTTACCATTATGATTTAAGCATGCGAGAGTCTTTTTTTACTGAGGGGTTCCTACATATAGACAAGATATAAATACGAGCAGAGAGACCAAGCAAGTTCAAACAGCACACAATTGAACACATTCAACATTCTATGACCTTAGACAATTCCTCTCGACTTCAGAATAAACACAACAAAATGACTGTCACCACCAAAAACATTGCCCTCATCACTATGAGCACCCGAACACCAAGAGTCGGCCCTAACGTCGCCAACTTGGTCAACGAAATCATCACCAACAATGAAAATGCAGCCAGTAACACCAAAATCACAATGGTCGATCTTGCAGACTTCAATCTACCTGTCTTTGACGAAACCATCATGCCAGCAATGGTCCCATCTCAGGGCTCTTTCACCAAGCCTCACGCCATAGCTTGGAGTGGCGAAATTGCCAAGTACGATGGTTATATCCTCGTCATTCCCGAGTACAACTACGGTCTTGCCGGCGGAACCAAGAACGCGATTGATTATCTTTACAACGAGTGGATTGGCAAGGGAGTGGTGATTGTCAGCTACGGTATCTACGGAGGAAATGCGGCGAGCGCGCAACTTGACGCTACACTCAAGGGTATGAAGCTCAAGGTTGCTGAAACGAGACCTGCTCTCAAGTTCCACGGCGGTCCCGGTGCGGATATGTTCCTTGCGGCAGGTTCAGGGCAGTTGGGTGAGGACACAAAGAACGACATGCTAGCTGAGACGTCTGTCATTCTAAAGGCCTTTGGTGAGCTTAAGGCTTTGATTGAGGCACAAGGGTCTAAGTAGGATGCTTGGGCTGATACAGGCTTAGGATGGAGATGGAGAATTGCGGATGTAATTCGGTTGGAGAAATATCCTGGTGGGTTCATACAAGCCAGCTCTTGACTGAATTGAATAATGAGCAGCATTTCACGTTGACTTCAGATTTCTTTATATGGATGGTGAAATATGTCATTGTAAGGGTTGCATGCATTCGGTTTCACCTGTTTTCACTTTGATATAAGAACTAATAAAATGCCTATGACACATTGACTTTGCCTTTATGCGGCTGCCGTACTTGAATGCCTCTTTCGTCAAGAACGGCAGGCATATTAAGGCTTCATACAACGTCACCTAAGAAGAATGGGATAGCATGGTGGCAATGGTGGATTTGTAGGTTGCAGAGGGGAGGTGGAGGATCTATTGAGACCTAAAAGTAAGCTGCCAAACTTAAGAAGAGGGTATAAGAATATCAATAGCAATTCATTTTGCTCAAAGGTTCAGTGGTCTCTTAGTGACAGGGATGAAATATATCTAGTCTGCACTAACAATCAGAATGTTCGCGCCTATGTACACCTTCTTTTTGATAAATCTGATGTTCGCCAACCATATATGGTAATTGTCAACGCCATCCGTACATAATCATACTCAGCCTCTGGTCGCTGACAACTTGAGGATAACAAGTTATACTCAATGTTCTGTTGTTTAACCTGACTGCTAACCAGGTTCTCATTAACTCAACGAAAGCCTTCTGCCCTGGTTGCTGCCAAGTTATGTTTCTAGTTTGGCTCTTGGCTCTATCATACGTCACTCCCAGTCAACTGGCTCTGTACACATGGTCTGGTTGCCGATCACCTGGAAGATCAAGATGGACGGTTGAAGCGTCTCAGGTACCGTGTCTGTGGGCGCAAGCCGTGGAAGCCTCAATTCATTTTTATGGACTGATTTTCCAATATCAAAGCCAGAGTTTGTGATGTAGCTGATAACTAAAACGGGTATAGAAGGAGAATCCACGTTGCTGGGCGGGTGGTCTAGATCTGATGCGTCCATATTCGCTATCAAATTCCGGCTCAACCGGAACAAAAAAGTATGCCAATTGGATTGGCTGGGCGGCTTTGTATCACCGTCAGGCTATCAGGAACAGAAGAAAGTCTAGACATTTGGCGCTCTGGATTGGCATGTGGCTTCGTCTCAGACCTATCACGCTCACGAACCAAAGACACTACTAAGCTAGACCGGAATGTAAAGGTAGAGTCAACTGCGTAGTTTATCGAACTATTTCTTTTAGACACCATTATACCCCAATCAATTTGCGGAGATCCCTAATATTGCATCATCTGGTCCTGTGGTCATAATGCACAATCCGGGGCCCTCACTATCAACGTGTGAGCGCCCATCTCTTTATTCTTTTGACGCTACAGTCCACCTTTTCCAGTCGCCGATATGCCACTGGAGCCAGATGCTACAACAGTTATCGTGAGCTTTACCGCCCTTTGCTTCCTACGTCCACAATGCTGACCTGCCGTGTTTAACTAGGCTACGGAATGGTCCCTTCTCTTCATCGCCACAGGAGTCATCATAGCACGCCTCTACTTACGCCTCTATCTACAACGACGAAACCTCTTGTGGAGTGACCTTTTTATGTGTGCAGCATGGATTTCGACCGTCATTGTAGCATCCCTCGATATTGTCACTGCACAAATGGGCGCTCTTCAGAAAGGCATGAACTTGGGCCTTGAAGACTTTGAGGGAACAGCTGAAGAAGCAGAGGACTTCTACAAGGTAGGAATCTGCCTAGTCCTTCATGGCATGGCTTTTCGCTAACAATCCTTTGAATAGCTCTACTATTTTAGTGACTTTCCATTCTACGCGGGCTTATATCTTTCTAAAGCAGCACTGTTGTGTGTTTATCTACAAATCTTTCCCAGTTTTATGGTCAAACGCCGACGCTTTCTATGGGCCACAGTCGTATACGTGTTTTCGGCCTTTACTGCTACGATACTTGTATTGTGCCTCAAGTGTTTACCCATATCTCGAAACTGGTATGTGTACTTCTCTGCTGAAATGGTCGGCTTGGCATTAATCTATCTCATCTCAGGTCCATTACCGCCGAGGCGTGCTCAATTGCGAATCATAAAGCGATTTTCGAAATTTCCTGGTCTCTAAACGTGCTTGCAGACATCTTGAGTAAGTCCTCAACTACCTCTATTTTGCTATAGGGATTAATTCAAGGTGACTAGTTTTTATTCTACCGTGGCTTGTGGTTTCTGAATTCACCTTGAAGAGAGGACTACGATACAGCCTTTACTTTACTTTTCTTCTCGGTCTTGTCAACATTTCATTCACCGTAGTTCGATTCGCAGAACTTGAGCGGTATGGGGCGGATTTGATTATTTCGATTCCTTTGATAGGTAAGATCTTCGACCTAGTTGGACTTGGACATTTCTTGAAGTGCATCTATCTTGACATATAATTGACACCTAAGTACAGCACTTTGGACTTTTATCGATCTCAGTATTGGGCTGATAATAGCTTGCCTTCCTTCGCTGCGACCATTCTTCAATCGACACATGAACTTCCACTCCCACCCATACGACTCCGATCCGACGAATAAAACAGAGTCAAGTCATAACTCTCGCCTACCCATGATATCCACCAATCAAGACATGATAATACAACCAGCTAATGTTCACTTGAGCGCCGACATGCAACGGCGTTTCTCGGTGGCCTAGAAAGAATATTTAATTGCAATAGACTTGGGCTCAACTATCTTTCTACGAAATTGCCTTGAAGAAGGAAAGGTGGTTCAAATGCTCAGGGGAAGTTCCATTATGTTGATGTGGACATGGTTGGCGAAACCGCAGGATACCCATGGTGTTTTTTGAATTCACGGCTTACATCAGGATTAGTGGCAAATCTAGGAAAACAAAAGATTGATGCTTCTAACAAAGAGCTTTTTGCCCTACTTGGAACTCCTATGTGGCGATTAATAGAACATCGTTAAAGCTTGCATCAACTTTCTTAGTTATAGGACTAGAACTTATTTAATAGATAGGATATATTGAGATGCAACTCATGACCATGTATTCAAAAGCGTCCTCTCCAGAAATTGGCTTCCAGAACGCAAGGACGAGATAATGCAAGAAGTAACGAACGTGAGCTATGAACACAAGCTTGAATCAGATTCCCTCGAGATCCACCAATTGAGACAGTTTGAAGCAGCGAGAGCAACTTGTGAAAGAATGAAATATGATCCACGCAGCTTCCTGTGGAACATACCTCTTGTGAGCTTTCCTATACCAAAGCATTACCAAACAGTCATACTAGCAGAGCCGGCACTGTTATATCCCTCAACAGCAAGGATCTGATAGTTGTGGTTTCCAAGGTTGAGACCAACGTTCCTCCAAGCATTGAAATGGGTTCCAACATTGACGGATCCGCTAGAGCGCTTGTTACGACGAACAGACCAGTACTGCTGGAAGGTCCTAGTGCCGTCGATTGAGGGGGCATTGTAACGAGTGCTGACATAGAGGTCGTAGATGGAGCCGTCAACGTTGACTTCGCCCCTCTTGGTGGCTCCAGAGGAAGGGTTGTATGTTCCAAAGTTCTCTACGATGTAATACTCGATCAATGGGTTACGGGTCCAGCCGTAAACAGCAAGATAGCTGTTGCCTTGAGGGCTGTAAGTGCCAGAGTAGTTGATGGTTCTCGAAGCACAATGTCAGTATAGACAACTTAGACGTGACCATCCGGGCAATAGTTGCTCTTACCTGGCACCACCAGGGTTCCATCCCTTGCCTCCTACAAAGTTCCCATTTCCGTTCCACCAGACGCTGAACTGGCCGTTATTACCATTTGCGTAGGTGACGCTGTTCGGGTTATCGGTCCAGAATGAGTAGTAGTAGCCACCGTGGTTGCCAGTGGAGCTGGGAGTGCGCTTAGCGAGTTCAGCGCCCTCAGGGACGTTGTTAACTGGAGTGGCGAGAACACTCGTGAAGACTGAGACAGCCGCGAGCAGAGATGTGAAAGAGACCATTGTGAAGGTTTGGTTGTATGCTGTGTTAGATCTAATCGCTGGGGTGTTTGAATCGAGAGCTGGTGGTGAACAGTTGCCGAGATGAAGGTTTGCCTTGGTCTATTTATGCCTTCCTCAGCTCGTGAGATATCACAATATCACGTCACAATATTGAGTATCGTACAGGCTTTTGAAGCTGTCGTGGGTAAATGGAATTTCCTAAAAGGTTTTGACCTACCAGAACTTGGAGTCCAATTCCCAAGCATTGATCGAGTAGCTTTGTACTCAATTTTGCCGGCGGGATAACAGTAGAAGGGAAGGATCGTCGCGGTGCCTTGTGACAGCCGAGTAATTAGTTTTCAGCTTGACTTGTTCGAGCCAGAAAACCAGAGTCCCCTGTATTGTTGGTGAGTGGATGGGCAGTACCCCGTAACCTTCAGACCCCGAGGGACGAAACCTTCACTTCTAGAGGTTGAATTTAGCCGTATCAGCTGCAACACCGGAGGATCAGGGCCCGGGCAGTCCAAATCCAGTGCACCATGGCCTTAAAAGGGAAAGGCAAGCCTTCGTCCCACAACATCGGATCACATGGCGTTGATGGTTTAAACTCGCCATGCTAGGCTGGGGTTGCAGTAGTAGCCGCCGATATAGCCGTAGTAGCCCGGCCAAGGGGGTTGTTGACTTGGCTAGATAGGGAACCTGGGGTCGGCAGTTCGAATTTAGCCTGAAGGTCTGAATGGTGTTTCAGGATATTTTCTGAGAGTATAGTTGCATATACTAAGATTCCCCGTCCCAAACAGAGCAGTTCATCAAAGTTCAGACCTGTCATACCTGGGTAAATGAGGTGAGGTAGCAATCAAGTTCTGGCTAATATTCAAATATCGGATGAGCCTCATGATTTCTAGGGCCTTCGGTTATAAGATTGGTGATCATGATCATCTTTGAAGACCAAACGCATCATGGATTTCATCAATCCCCTAGACAATATGTTGCTGCCAGTATGAAGCTTCCGGTTGAATATCCAATAATATTCAGTTGGTTAAACGACTGGATAAATTGCGTGGTGTCGTAGCATTAACAAGTTCCGTTCAACCGATGCTGGGGGTATAGCTTTGACAACCTCAATCACGAAGAATCATATTGAAAGGAATTAAATCATGCTGTTCAATCTTTAATCGCTTTCAATTGACTCAGGCTTGTATTTACCCGGTCATGTATTCGTCTACATTCAGCCTATAACAAAACACCCAGCTTCTATTCCTAAAGTCAAGTATTTGCTCCAGAGGCAATTCGAGCATCGGGGCTAAACCAGAGTGAGGGTCTATATGGATGAACAAACATGGAGAGAAGGTACAGCTCGCGCCTTTTCTCTTTATGTGACTACTAATTAATATTGTTTAGATTCTGTTTGGCGACCAGTACTCGCCAGGAGGATACACTTATATTCCTGCTGGTAACCCCTTCATAACTCGGCACTGGCGCCTTTTGGCAAAATAGTCAAACCAGGAGATATATTCAATTGTAAGTAAAGGGATCAAACTTCTACCACACCGTTTTTCTGGGCTGACCATCCCAGTACGATTCGCAGACTACAAAGAAGCGCGCAAGGCACCACGGTCTCTCCGTGCCGAATGATGTCTTTGAAAAGGCTAAAGCTCAATACGACGCAAAGAAAAAGATGGCAGACGAAGCGTGGTCAAGAAAGATGGACAAGAAATACCGTCGTATGCCGTTCAAGGACAAAGAGGAGATCCACCGGCGTTACAAACCACGTTTCCTGGGTTCTAAGCGCACGCTCTTAGAGATACATATGCGAAACTACATTCTGGAGCGTTATGCAACAAATAAGCGTACCTCCTTTAGATTCTTAAGCCTGATCTAAGGACTGTGATAAGCACATAGCAAAATACCTCCCCCGCAATCTCTGCAACTCTTCATGTGTGCCCATTTCCGCAATCTGGCCATTGTCTATCACAAATATGACATCGGCATGCCGGATGGTGCTGAGCCGGTGAGCCACAGCGACGGTTGTCCTACTCGACGCTGCCTCATCAAGGGCTTGTTGCACCACCTGTTCACTCTGAGTGTCCAAGGCAGACGTTGCCTCATCGAGCATTAGGAGGCGTGGCTTTCGGATCAACGCTCTAGCTACCGCAATGCGTTGTCTCTGGCCACCCGAAAACTGAAGACCTCTGGACCCACAAGGAGTGTTGAGACCTTCGGGTAAAGAGAGCACAAAGTCAAGGGCATTGGCTTGACGGCAAGCCTCATGTACTTCCTTCTCAGATGGTTCGTAGCCAAGCCCGATAGCAATGTTGTCGTAAACTGAACATGGGTACAGGGGTGGCTCTTGCTGTACCAGAGACATGTGTTGGCGGTACAAGACGGGAGACATGGCTGATACATCCTGGCCGTTTAGTGTGATCCAGCCTGACGATGGATCGTAGAACCTTTCTAGCAGTGAGATAATTGTACTTTTACCACAGCCGGACGGACCAACGAATGCAGCATATGACCCAGGCTCGACCTTCATCGAGATGCCGCGCAACACCCTTGTCGACTTACGTTGAGGGTACCCGAACTCGACGTTCTCAGCTCCCACTGGAACGTCATCTCCAGGTGGGCCCCGGTCTCGATTCTCCTCGGTCTCACGGATGTTAGCCTCTATCGTCCGAAGCCAAAGAATGTAATTTGCACTCGACTTTGCTTTGGTGATTGAAGTTGTCCACGTAAAGAACTGTGCAGCAGCTTGACTACCAAAGATAACTGAGATGAAGACGACGAAGAACTGAGTAACTGTGTACTCTCCGGTTGCTATTAGCCGGGATCCATACCAGAACCCAAGGGCCAAGACGAGAAAATCGGCAGATTGCGAGAGGGAATATGGGACAAGCGTTGGGATCTGTTGTGTATCAGCTCTAATGACTTCAAAACCACATCTTTGTCATTCTTACCAAATTGCGAATTACCTTGCTGGTAATAAAGTCCAGACTTTTCCCATACTCCTCCATGGTAGCTCTCTCAAGTGTAAGTAGACTAACAGTCCTGATCGAAGTAACTGCTTCAGTGGCCAAGCTAGCGCTGCTTGCAAACTGCTTCTCCGTCAAGGCCTCAAGCTTCTGATCCATCCTGATCCTGACGTACCCGCTTCCCACGATGATGACCGTCGCCGAAACAACAAGACTCAAGCCGAGCTTCCATCCGTACGCGATACCCAGCGCACTGCTAGCTATCAGGTTTATCACCACATTGATCATGAGGCCCAGGTTGCTAGATAATAGCTCCTGCGCTGCCGTCGGTGCAGAGGATAACTTGGCTGTCAAAGCGCCAGAAGAATTTCCTGGGCAATCGAAGAATTCCTGATCAAATGAAAGAACTCGCTCGACCATCTCTCGTCGATATCGATACGTCAAAGTCTGACCGATAACATTCGTAGCTATGCCGATGAAAAAGTATCCAACGAGATTTCCGAGCGCGAGAACAAAGAACATGAGAGCGTAAAAATTGGCCTCGTCTTGTGCTTCGGAACCTTGGAGCGTGAAGGTCTCGACGAGGCGAGAGAAGAGGATCGCTTGGCCTGGGTAAGTCCCACTAAGGATGAGATATGCTACGCCAAGAACGGCGTACCATGGGAACAAATCTGGGTGTTCTTTGAGCATGACGATGATGCATCTGGAGAGTGAGTATCCTGCATCTCCCTTGGTGAGATACGAAGTCTTGTCCTCTAAGCTTTTTTGCAATGTATCAGAGTGTGTCGTGCCAATTTGCTGGAGTTCATCGTCGGATTCGCCCTTGTAAATTCCCTCCTCTGGTTTAGAGATATCATCTCCTTTCTTCGAGCCCAGGTCTTGAGCACGCACCATGGCCGCATACAATCCGTCGCGTTCCAGCAGACCGTGATGATTACCCTGCTCAACAATTTGTCCTTTAATCATAACAGCGATGTTGTCGGCAGCCATGACAGTCGCGAGCTTGTGTGCGATGATAAGGGTTGTCTTGTCTTTTGAGACCAAGTTCAACGCGTCTTGAACCACCTTTTCAGCGCGAGGATCAAGGGCACTTGTGGCTTCGTCAAACAACAGAACCTTGGGGTTCGAGATGATACTTCTGGCAATGCAGATTCTTTGTCGTTGTCCACCACTCAGCATGCCCCCGCGCTCACCAAGGCTGGTGTGGTAGCCATTGGGTAGCTTTTGGATGAAGTCGTGTGCATCAGCAGATATACACGCATCTTTCACAAGTACCATTTTTTCTGCTTCAGGGAGATTTAATTGTTCATTGACAAAACCCCGAGCGACATTCTCAAACACGGTTCCTTGATAAAGAGTGGGTTCCTGTTGCACGAGTCGCATGTTGCTTCGAAGCCAGCTGGTGTTGTAATCGGCCAGATTGCATCCATCCAGAAGGATTTCGCCGGACGTAGGCTGGTACCACCGTTCCATCAAGCCTACCAAAGTCGACTTGCCGCATCCGCTGGGTCCAACGAGAGCTGTCGTCTTCCCTGCTGGTATACGAAGGTTGAGACTGTGCAGAACTCTCGCTGTGGGTCTCGCAGGATATGCAAACTGCAAGTTCTGAAATTCAAGTTCTCCAGTGCATGTAGCAGGTCGTTTGCCTTCGGTAGATAGAGGGTCGAGCAAGGATGGTTTGTCGATGATGGAGAACAGTTCCGCTGCAGCCGATGAAGCATTCGTTATGGCATTTATCTGTGGCACAATGATAACGATGGAAGTAGCGCCGAGTGTCACGCTGAGAACGACCGTAAAGACCGTACCAACGTCGGGAATATCTCCGCTTTGAAAGAGTCGAAAGCCCATCCAGAAGGCGAGTGCAGTACCCGACATGACAAAGAAGTTCTGGCTCGAGAAGAGAACCCCGTAGATAAGAGACTTCTTCTTGCCTTCCTTGTAAGCTGCTTGCAGGTACTCGTCGTACCACATTACGATCTTCTTCTGAGCTCCGAAGGCGCAGATAGTCTTGCAGGAGCCGAGTACGTCTTGAACAAGGGCTGCTGCGCGCGAGTATATTCGAACCTGAGCGAGCGAGATGTCAGTGAAAGTCAACTCCTAGTGGTTGGGAGTACATACGATCCTAGCTTCTATGGGAGCATCAAGGCCAACACAGCCACCTACAACAAGTACCATTGCTGGGACGATGCTCATTGTGATCAGAGCTAGTTTCCAGTGCACGGCGAGTGCGACTATATAAGCTGAGATGAAAAGCGACATACCCATCACCATAGTGTAGAGCTTTTCAGCAATACCCTGGTTAATGCGATGTCCATCTGAGGTTCAAAGTCAGTGATGCTCGGCGCTTTGCATGGAAGAGAATTGTGTACTGGTGGTAACCTGTGTAGCCACAGCTCCATTGCCCTGCATATCGAAGTGCCATATCTCCTGTCTCAGCAGGCTATCCAAGAAGGCCTTTCTCATCGCGTTGGTGGTTCTCGTAGCTGCAATGCAAATGCACAGCGTCGCTACATAGCCAACGAAGAAGCGGCCGACAAATAAGTAGATAAAGTAAAGCACGAGATTGTTGACCCTGTCTTGAAATTGCTGCGCACTGCCTTGTCCAACAGCATACTCATTGAGTGTACTTGTTGATGAACCAAAGACAAGCGTCATCAAGGGCAGAGTAGCACCAGATGCAATAGCACCTACAGCGGCAATTGTGTACAACAGACGGTCGAGTCGGTCCGTATAGTGGAAGATGCGCTGAAGAGTGTGTGAGTGAGGGTAGTGACCATGTTGTTTCCTCCAACTTACAAAATATTCGCGTATACTTCCTTCATTCTTTTTTTCTTCCTCGCCATCATCTGTCTTGCCAGGCGGATGCTTAACTCCAGCCTTTCGCGACATATCGTTATTTGTAGGCTGTTGATTGTGACGACTCGAGTTCGTGAGGGGTCACTAAGTAGCCATGCAGTCAACGTCTGCTTGGAAAACTAACGAATACGACTTCTAGCCATAAGCAAATGCGGCTCGAGAATAGGTGAAACTGTAGTGAGATATATCAAAAGCGGAATCTAAGCCAGCTTCCAATGCTTCCGTCTGCATATCAGTGGTTATCGCAGTCTAGTGGTCGAAAATGAAATATTGCACGTGCTTTGAAGTAACAATTGATATGTTGCAACGATAGCCTCGATTAGTAGACTTAGCTTTTGATCGTCAAAGCGAGACAGATAGCCAAGAAAAGGGCTATCTTACTAAGATGTTGGAAAATAGTGAAAGGAATTCCGAGTATCTACAATACGACTTCGTTGAACAAACAACACCTTCACTCTTCACCCTCACAGTCCTGCGTTATCTTGGCCCAACTTGTTGTTCGATCAGGTGCCGGGTAAGCTACTGGCTACCGATGACGATCAAGAGTCAAGTCGTCATGGCCATAAGTGCACGTTCCGCCTGGGGTCTGTCTGTGCCGGTGGAAGCCGAAAGGCGCCAAGTAGCCAACGTTGGACCGGGACCTCCACAACTAGCACACTAAACAGAAATGTACCAAAAACACGATTCAACTCGTTACCGTGATATGTTAAACTGACCATTCGTTATTGGCGCAGCCGGCTGGTATGATTGGCTTGCAACTATCTCTGTAAAGCGATCAGAGGCAAAGATATTATTTGCATCCTCATAACAAGCAACAAATCCTAATATCTGTGAAGGAATCATTCAACGTGCTGTAAGCTAAACCCTGAAATATTCGCTTGTGTCTTCTGCAGCATCATTCCCCAGCCTGAAGAATCACACGATGACCCAAATTTGCTGGATGATATTGTCTCGTCTTTCAGAACAGCGCAACATCTTTTCGGCGGCATTGCTAAGTATCACAAGTTATGTTCTGTCTTGGTCTAAGTCACTCAAGCATATGCCCGAGCTAAGACGCATGAGTTAGACTAACTTTGCTGGATCGGTATTAGGGGAATATTTCGCTTCAATGGTTACTTAAGCAGGACCTGGGTTAACAACAATATGTCAGTTTTGGCGTAGTAGGTAATGATAGTCGTTATATTTGAGGTTTAAGAAGTAGCCTGGTTAGGGCTCATTGCAAGCGAGGTCTACGATTTATTGGAGAAGAAACTTTTGACCAGCAGGCACAAGAGCTCATATTGGGCCAGATAAATTGCGCGCTTGTCTTGACAATACGACATCACATATTACACATTGCATATATGCGCTCAAAAACGTTGAATGCCTGGACCATCTCGTAGACGGGAAACCAGACATATCCCCTGGCTTTGATGGCGGTAGTGCAAAATAACCCTGCCAATTTTATTATTGGCAAGTAGTATATTTGACATGATTTAAAAACCTCAGAAACAATTGTTCTGATTGATAGGCGACCCTGAAAATAAGTGTTGGGGAGGCTGGGTGTCCATGATATATTGATACATATTGCAGTTGCCTCGCATCTATGTCCTCACCCACGTTATTATGCTCGCACACTGCATAATTCTGCGGCATAAACTGTCACGACTAACCTTCCAGTAAATTTCTTCCAACAAGTCACTAGTATAGGTTTCATTGTTATCGCACTTGACATACGAACGGCTCACTTTTACTTTCGCATCACCACACCTAGAGAGACTACTACGAGTGCTCCCATATTATCATCCACCGCGAAACATACCGATGGAAAATACAACTACGATTATAATTAAAGACCTTAAAAAAGGAGAGGCTGAATGCCACCACTAATCCGGAGAGGTCGGAGGAAGAGTCAAGACTAAAGACCAATTTCGTCACCAAGACCTTGGCGGGCCTTTTCAAGAAAAAGGATGTCGTTCAGCAACCCCAAACCACGCCAAGACATCTCACATATCATACCCTATCTATTCTAAACAGGGAGAACCGTGTAGCTGACGCCTTAGAACAAGAGAAGGGTATTGCTCGTATTAGCCGGACCGAGGAGTGGGTCATGGACCAGCTGAGCTGGTTGAATGCACCAGAACGACGTAATCTACCACGTCTATTTGAGCAGCCAATTTGAGACTCTGACAAACGGAAAAGGGGCTCAGCTCGCTTTTACTGGGCCAGTTACATGAAAGCAACGACGACAAGAGGAAGCTGAGCGGCACTTGTCAACTTACCTGGAGATCCCCTAGGGTTTATAGAGACAATTAGATTTACCTCCTGGTATGGGTGATATAATATATGTATCAGAAGAATATTGCACGTTATCCTTCTGGATATCGTTTATTCTTCGTCATCATACGGATATTTTGTGATTACACATCCACCTATAACGCCAGTGTGATCATTCTCCGCCAACCAGTGCCGACTTAAAGGTATCGATATAAACCACACTTTTATTCCTTTTATCTACGAATCAATGAAGGCTTCTCAGCCGCTATTCCCGCGGACTTGATAAGGTGCAACTGCACAACAAAACAAATGATACATCTAAACTTCTCCACGCCTACCGTTGGACTCAAGGACCCATTCACTCGGCCTCTTCAAGCTGCAAAAATATGTTTCGAGAAAGCCATCGCATTTTGATTTCAATCTCAAAATACGACAATACATAGATACATAATCTCGAATAATCTCCCTGTATTCCGCGTCGGATTTATCTTGGGCTACACTTCTCTTGACGCCTTGTGATATCTGACAGAGGCGGTTGGTCAACGCTCTGATCTCCTGACCTATCTCGAGGATCTGTCGAGAGTAACTTTGCGGAGTCTCGGACTTGAGGTTCTTGGATCCTGCCATCAGCATTTCGACCATGACGTCGTGTAATTGGTCACTGGCGCCAGAGGAAGCGTGGATGGTAGCATGTAGAACAGCTTTCTCGATTTGGTCAATGATCGCGGTGTCATAGTTGCCCAGGCTATAAGAATGTCCATGAAAGGTTGGATCCATAGTGTTCAAAAGATGGTGCTATAACAAACTTCTGCCCTGGATCTTTCAAAAGAGTCCTATTGTTCAAGAGCTGGTTTGTCCGGATGGTTGGGATGTGCGAAGATGCGAGCTTGTAGGCATATATATATATTCCATTTTCCTAGTTCCCGTAAACTGATAAGACTTGCTATATCCTGTCAGAGAATCCATCCGATCTTGGTACCACATTGTTGGTTGGATATCGGCTCATGAAACACGTTGCTCGTGATCTGAAAAGGCACCTGTTTCCTGTCTTGCACATGAAGGCTACTTACATGCCATCAAGAGCATAACGGATCACAGGCTCGCTTATATGCGCGTTTAAGCGGCTCTAATGGGAAATTTCACATATTCTTAACAATGTACAACAAGTAGCAGCCGCCAGACTTTACTTGTCGTTACACGGTGTCACTTTGTCCACTTGATTGCTTAAGATGCTCCCCGATGTCGTGATTCTTGTTATGCAAATTGTTCTTGATGTGGAAATAGTGCTCGCTTGCCTCAGGAACCTTTTTTGATTTATGCAACACGACATCTATCGTCGCTGAGAGCTCGCCAGCGTCTTTCTATCTCGCAACGTGGATAGCTAGGCACCGATGCACTTGAGTCTTGCCATCGCTTCCCATCTTCAGAATAAGAGGGTTTCAAAACCTCATCTAGGCAAATTCTGATAGCATAATGTCATATAGAACCGCTTGTCGTAAGCTTGGAGCCCTCAGTCGGGATCTAATCAATCTCTTCAATGCGTCGTATCCAGTAACTCAAATCCTTGACCTCAACTTGGACTTCTTCACTCTCCTCACTCCTTTCACTCTCTTCATCGTTTTCAAAGGTCCAAGCTATGCAAAGCTCGTCCAAGACAGATGGATCTGGATCTGAGCTATCACCCAACGCAATCAATACTGTCTCCACCCTCTGCACCCAGACTTCTTTCCAGAAAGTGACAACCCGCTTTATATCAACAGATTCCTGGTCAGAGAGAGCCTTTTCTATCTGAGTTGTGATATGGTTGTCAAGATCCACCTCAATCCATTCTGCTGCTTCAACCTCGCTAGACATAAACATCCGGAACTCAATCGCTAAACGTTCTAAACACCTTTTTTTCTCAGGGTGCTCATTCTGAATCTCAAATGAAACTTCATCTGAATCTAAGCTTGCGGTATCACTGGTTCCAGGCCAGTCTGAGCATGTGTGTGTCATATCCAAGGCGGCAAATGTTGCTTGTTGCACCATGATCCCATGACAGGCTATACTCCAACTGCTGCCATACCTTTCAGCGTGGGATCCAAACACGTCGGCGTAGGTCTTTGGAGTAGGAGTATCTCCGATAAGCATACTATCCCTTGCTAGCCATTTCATCCTCAAGGCAAGTGGTGTGCAACCATCGGGTAAACAGAGACAAGTACAGTTGTCGACTAGAAGCGTTGTGCCCAGCCATATTTCTAACTCATCCAATAAGGTTAGGTTTACTGAAAGCAAGTAACCACTACTCCAGGATTCCCTCCCAATGAAATTGGCGAGGACAAAAGCCGATGCGGCTGGGCTGTAGGGCCTTTTGAACCATTTCCATAGGGGGGCATGGTGGTCTCGTAACCAGACTGCGTACTCGAGGCTGGTGAGACCAAGCCAATAAGGAGATTGCGTAAATACAGAGTTATAGTTTGATGAGGGCTGGTCGGAATCAAACTCAGAAAACCCCAAATCAAAGAAGACGTCTGCATCCTCGGAGCAGGCCAGGTCAAAGTAGACCGACCTCGAATAGTAGGAAATATCGGGCTGTTCGTCATGATCTGGAACCAGAGATGCATAAGTCGATAGTGGGCCAAGATCAAGGATACCCTTTCGACGAAGTAACATATCCATCTCGGCAGCGTCAACATCAAGTTCAGTCTCAGTCGACTGGAAACGAGCAAATTCTGCCTTTGAGAGGTTTCGTCGAGCCATTTTTCTTAACTTCCGTCGGCGGTCCCGTAGCTGCTTTGCTACGAAGACTTTGCAATGGTGAGATGCCATTTCGAAATATGAAGTCTCCCATTCTAGCCCACGAAAATCATGGTGAGGTATGATCGGGCAGCCGGCAGACAAAAGCACTCTCACTGGCTCAATGCAAGGACACTGGGACTCATCTGGCCTGGCGTAGGAGTCGCAAATGCTCTTGCTCAGCAGCAATCCAAGACCAAGAACTGTCGAGTGAGTATTGTCTTTCTTGACAAGAAGCGCTGGGCTTGCCTTTGCAACAAGCAACTTGAGAAGTTCCACATTATGCACAGCGAGATGCAGAGCGCTTTGCCCATAATAAGCACTCACTTCTTCAAGAATTTCTGGATATTTGTAGGTGAGTCGCTCTACTTCGCCTTTGGCGTTCTGAATAACTGCCAAACTTAATGGGCCATAGAAGACTGTTTTACAAATTTAGAAATTATCATGAGAGAACTAGCTGGTATAAAGAATCTATTTAAATGGTACTTACACTCTGCCATGGTTGGATTTAGCTTATAGTAATCCAACAATTCGAAGAATCCGCTTTGGTAATAGCTAGGAAAGCAGCCCCATCCTTTCGATTCTGCGCCATCGGTGAACAACTTGGAGCAAACAGAAGCTGAAGGCAAAGAATCATCAGTAGCCACATGTAGCGGCAACCTAGGCACTGATCAGCTTGGGCTACACAATCCGTTGGGGACTTACAAGTCTTCATTATTACGAGTTGAGACAGGCGTGCCTATAGTGACAAGAAACTCGAGAAGGGCTTCACATCTTGAGTTTTGTGGTCTTCTATATACTCCGGGTTCATTGATATTCAAACTTCGGATCTGTATTCATTAGTCAGCTAGTACGTCCGTGTTCATTTAAGCTATAACCTCTCACCACGTAACATAACTTGTGAACAAGAGTTTCGCGATATTGAGTTATGTCAGTCGGCCGTGCAGCCCCTGAACGAAATAGATGTTGAAGTTTGTGCCGTGCAACTTCGAATAACATATCTTGGTTTGTGTCGCTGAGCCTCTGAGTAATATAAGGGGAACATGCTTCTTGAAGTACAGTTACCACTTTAAACGCAGGAGCTTTGTAATCATCAACAATCGGAAAATAAGTGAAGGAAGGACTGATACTAAAACCACCTGCTCCGCTTCGGGTGAAGAAAGATAGCTTGATTGCTTTCTTAATTAAATTTGCGTAACCAGTGACGTGGACAGATCGAGTCCTCTTATGCCCAGAAGCAGGTAGGTAGTAGTCGCAGTTTCTATAGTGCATTGTCTCTGAGACCACCTCGTCGACCACATATAACGGGCCGAGCGTGAAGTTCTTGCGAGCGCGAAGGCGATGTGAACGGCAAGAACATGGTGGGAGTGAAGAGGCCACAGCAACCAAAGCACTCGGTTGAGAGGCGAGCTGCCAAGCAGCACCATAAGAACCCTGACTATCCAACGGCAGTTTTGACAAGATTTGATGCGTCTCAGAAGAGCCTGGACGTTTCGCAGAGTCGATTGTGTGAAAGGATGACTGTAGTTTCTCCAAATGCGCTTGAAGCATTAAGTCGATTTGAGGAAGAATTGCATCTATTGAAGTTTGTAAAGCAGGAAGCTCAGACTTGATTTCATGAATGGGCAGTTGCAGGCTTTTGACGGCGACTGAAGTACTCGAAGCTATATCTATTGCTCGTTGAAGATTTGTTGTATGCTGGCTCAAGATGCTTGCTGAAGCTATGTTCATGTCTCTGCAGTCAATTAGTTAAGCACATAATGAGTATGCAAAAGATATCCTACAATTGAAGACTCTGAACCGCCAAGTTGAGTGGCGTGCAGAGACCATCGAGGGACTTCTCCAGCTGTTCAACCTGGGATTGTCGCAGCGGATAGCAGATTTTCCGAAAACCATCCTTCATCTTCCATTGCATCGTTGAATTGGATGAAGTGAGTTTCTGTTCAAAAGCTCTCAACTCTTCTAGGCTAGTTTCGCACTGCTTCAAGAAATTCAGTGCGGCGGTTGCGGAGCTTGAAGTGGCTGGATTGAGCTCTCCCCGCTTCAACGAACTATCAAGTAAGCGAAAACTGCCCTCCACAGTCTCAGCCAGTCGTGCAAGTCGCATAAGAGCGTCATTACGATCGCTGAGGTTGTTCAAATAGGATACAAGACTAGACGCTACCGTCATCCCCAGAGGGATGATGGCGAGGGCGAGTTCCGCCATAGTAAACAGTCTTGATCAGATCGTGAGCGAGAAAATTCCGATAATAAAGATAAGAGAGAAATATGTAGGGAGACCCTGGTCAAGGTGGCTGAGGCCAAGCACAAATCAGGCCACCAGTAATATCTCACTACGTGTATCCATTCATTTGTCAGATGAATTTTTTGGCTATGGGGCAGTGTCAGCTCCATTGTAATCATCAATTGTCTTGCTAATAGTAGTACCTATCCATCCGCAACCAACTCATCCTCCTTATAGTATATAACACACCCTTGAGTTTGTCTTAGCTGTATAAATAAAGTGAATCTGCATAATAGGTTTAGTTATGTAGCTGGAGGTTCATCCTCCTGATCGTTACCGAATGGCCAGTCCGGCTGATGTACCATGGCCATTACCAGCCCTGATCTATCGGAGCTGATACCGAGATGTGTTTCCAAACCAATTCGCCAGTTTGTAGAGTGAACCTGACGCGCTTGAAACATACAGAAAGATCCAATGAGATGGAATTTATGCGGCTCTGGACCAGTGACATCTGGAACTTCGTGGCGGACGATGTCGTACCAATGATGATCGACAAGTCTCTGAATAACAGCTGCATCTTCATGTGGCCGTAAGACATCCGGGTTGGCGAGTCTCTCAAGGCAAGCAAGCCAATCTTCTTGAGTGAGATTTCGGCCAAGCTCGATGCCCTTTCCCATGCCATCACGACAAGGCTTGTATATGTAGTTATTGCGGACGGTTGAATCATCTCGAGACTCGCGTAGCAGTTGCCGAATTGCTTCAGAGCCGGGAATAAATGTCTTGGTAATTCCTGACGCTACAATATCTGCCTCTTCGGCTGTCATAATCCCACGTTCCACCATACCCGGAAGTTCTTCAGGTACGATACCAAGAAGCCGCTTGTCGTGCACTATAAAGATAGTCCGGGCATCATTGAGAGGCGAGAGTGATAGTTGACGAGCCACGGCAGATTCTAGCGGTGGCCACTCATCTTGTAACATCTCTAAAATCCACTGCGTCAACTGAGTGTTGGTAGATTTATCCCAGAGCGAATATCCGGTTGAGGAAGACTCGTCCGGACGTAGTTCTAAATCCTGGGGGCGAACAGCTACAACTGGTGGTCTTCCGCGCGCAATGTTGAAAGGCGAGAGGAATTTTGAGTCAGCGCCAGGCCATTTATCGCGTATGGAGAAGATAGGCTTATCCGGGTCGAACAAGTCCATGATATGCTGATAGGATACCTAGTTGTCGAAGCTGGGTCAGTGTCGTGATTTAAAAATATGGATGCAGTAACGGTAAATACCTCCATGCTGTTCACCGTCTCAAGACCGCCTTTGCCAGCACCGATCTGGTTCAAACCATTACCGACTTGGCCAATACCCATGACTGCATTCAGTGGCAGCCTGCCATTAATCTCACAGATATGAGGCGTTTCGTCGTCCAGGTCGTCTGAGCTGCGATCGAACAGTATATCACTCCGCCAGAAGCCAGCATGTTCAGCATAAGCCGGCACGCATCCCGAATCAGCAACCCATCTCAGTAATGCCTCCTCTGAAGGATCCAAGGGCATACGCTCTGGGAAGCGAGCACTCTCATCAGAGAACCATCGGTTCACAATGTCGATGAATGCACGAGTAAGTAAGATATGGAGCTGTTCGAGTCGTGAATACATAGGACCCGAAATTGCAATGGCATGTGGTGACATGCGTTGCATGATGCCAAAGGGCATCTCGGCACCCAGTGCATCAGCGGCTATCTGCTGGCGAAAAGTTTCGAGTTCTTTGGCCCGTCGAGTTAGACTGCTGCAGTGTGCAGGGATTATTCGTTTTTCTTCCGCGCTGCGAGAGACGGAGATTTGGACAAGTCCTGGGTTTTTTATAGCCATGGCTGGCATTGCGACTAAGGATAATAGTGAACAAGTTGATTACCACTGAGACAGAGACACACAAGATTGATCAAAGAAGAAGTGTTTCGAGCTTGTCGGTTTTATATCTTATTGTAAAGCGCCTGTGGAAGATTACATCTAAATCAGTATTGCTTGCAATAGTTCTCATAAGATAACAAGTAGCGGATTTGTACGAGATTGGCCTAAGATTAAAGGAATGGCTTAGTAAGATTTTAGTTGAGATGTAAGCTGAATAAAGGATCCTTCTTGCTTTGAAGCACCACATATTCTTCCAATCATGTCCGTAAGATTCTGCAAGACATCGAGGCATAAGACTAGAATTGGGACACAAAGCCATAACAAGCGATTGGAAGGCAAGGTATATCTTGAGAATAAGTCCTTAGGAATAATATATGTGCGGTTTCTATGAAAAAGAAAGAGATCAAGTCGGCCTTTAAGCCGATATTTCATGAATAGAGACAAGCTATCCTTCTGGGTAACAGACCATGTTCTCTTCTCACCTGAGCTGTAAAGAGGGTCAGCTCTAAGGATTCGTCGTAAGACCTTGTACGTCTGCAGAGTAAGACAACGTCCTCAACATGAACGGTCCACCTTCCTAATGAGTCTATAGACTAGACTGACTAGTGGCTTCTGGTGGAAAAGATGGCACTCCAACTCCATACCGCTACTACAAAGAGAATGGCCAGTGTTTCTATCGAAGTCGTTTTTGGACCATGATATGTACCCTCATGATGTATGTCGTAGTTTTCTTTTATAAGTATCTTGACTGAACATACTGACCAGCCGAGATGCCTTGAGGTTGGCTGCTCTTTACAGGGCTTGTTGCTTCCATCTCGAATTTCAACTTCTTCATCTGATATCTTCCTCCTCTCTATTTAGGACAGTTTTACCTAATATGGACACAGCGCTTGACTCATCCCATATATCTATTGGTCATTCTGAACACTTTTAGGAAATGAAATGACAGGGAACACATGAGAAGACTTAACAATTTTGACCGGTTAGGACGCTGAAGCACCTGAACAAGGGTCGTGATGGTCAACAACTACCAAGCAAAAACGCAATTGTAAGCTTAACTCCTAGTCATCGGGAAATAAACTATGTCATACGTTGGAAAGTAAGTAAATCGTATTGTTTCCGTCGGTTGCACTGTCGTATGAGCTACCCTGAAGTGAATATAATACTTGCTATCCTTTAACCCTTTCACTTTACATTGCATTTGTAGTCACTCATAGTACATCAAGTCTACAAAGCCTTTATATTGAGAGGGTTCTTGTTGCTATTAGGCTGAATGGACGGAAATGGAGGCCCTATGCTAATTTTAGTCGTGGTGCAGGACATCCTTAATGCTAAGCCGCGATAAAGGTGCCTCTATAAAGTGACATTATCTGTTGAAAAAGTACTGCCCAGCAGTCACCCAATGTACTGAACGTTATTTGATCATATTCACAGGGTTCTTAAAGCAGATGTTGTTTGCTTTTACCCGCTGTAAAGTATTTAGTAGCAGCATATTAACCGGTTGTAAGGATGAAACTAGAAACATTTCGAGATGAAACCTCATCAAAATACCCGGTTGCGGGGTATTGTCTCTCTCTTCCCCTCTTCAACAGTTTACATAGCTAGGCTTTCTAGTTATTCCATGCTCAGTGGCCCCTGCTCGCTTGCTTTGTTCCCTAATCATAGATCTAAATTACATTCCGAAAATCAACATGGTCTCTTTCTTGAGGTCTTTCGAATCAGGCCCAGTCCAGTGAAAGTCGTTGTCAAGATTCGGTGAACATCTAACAAGAGACCTGAAACTTCAAACAGGGAAGAGAGGAGATATTAAGTACCTCACCTCAGTAAAGCTGTTAATGTTGGATATTCCACCAATCGGCTGCTACACTCCGAAACATACGGGATAGGGTTGACATCCCTGTAACGCCGAGGTACATCAAGGAAACATGCATATATGGGGCTTCTTATAAGGCCAAGCTGGCTGTATTGTTGTGACAGAACTGTGTCTCTCCGCCTTGTGTATTATCTATAGCTCTGCCGTTGATAATGAAGTCACCGGCCCTATGTGTCGCTCTGGCAGCTGGTCTGTCCCATACTCTTGCTAACCCAGTAGTCGCAAGAGCCGAGAACGCTGCCAAGAACTTTGTCGTCTTGTAAGTAACGTTGTACACTTAGCAGCATGTCCTGTCTGACACACAAGAAGTGGTGATTCTTACACAACCGTCGGCTTCTGGCCAGGTGGACAACTCCCCTCTGCTGCCAACCCAATTGGTAACCCCGGCTTACCCGGTCAGACAACATCTGCTGGTCTGAACTGGGTTGGCTATGCCGTCACTACTCTGAACTCGTCTCTTGTCCTGACGTACGACTTTGCTGCCAGTGCTGCTACTGTCGACAAGGACCTTGTGGATACTTGGGCGCAGTACTCGTTTGAAGAACAGGTGGCTCTGTATAAGCAATACATTGCACCTAAGATTAGTAAGGGTGACACGCTTGTCGGCATCTGGATTGGTGTCAATGATGTTGGTGAACCCTTCTGGCGGAGGACTGAGGCTCCTGTCGCCCAGTCTGTGGACAGGTATTTTGAGCTCTTGCAAAATCTTGTCGACTATGGTTTGACCAAGTTTGTCCTGCTCAACGTTCCGAGTAAGTTCTACACTTTTCAAATTATATCAACTTGCTGACTGGGGTTTGAGAATTCTCCGACCAGTTTCCCAAGATGAAAGGCCAGCCAGAAGCTGACCTGAACCGTCTGCGAGCTGACATCTCAACCTACAACAAGGGAGTAAAGTCTCGTGCGGCCAGTTTCGCTTCGTCTCATCCCAATATTACGCTTCAGATCTTCGACACCAACCCGTCGTTCGAAAAAGTCATCAAGAACTATGCGGCGTATGGGGCTAAGGACGCGACCTGTTTTGGTTCAAGTGATTGTCTTTGGGCTGATGACTACCATGCTAGCGGGGCCATTCACAAGTTGCTGGCTCAGAATTTTATCAAGGCTGTCCGAAACATTTTTACTTTCTAGACGAGTATTATGGAAGCCCCATCTTGATTCTTGACAGTCTTTTATCAAAAAATAATTTTACTGCTCTGACTACATTGCCTTGCAATTCATAGGAAAAGGTCGGCGGTGAACATGACATATTCCCTGTCTACTGTATCCTGAACAGTATTATAGCACACAAGAGGTCCAACTAGGAGACAGGCCTTCTCCGGTACTTCAATTGAACGATGATATGATCGACTGTGAGTTTTGTACCCTCTTTAGGAGACTCTCGCGTCGTGAAAACATAATTAGAATTCAATACGTAACACGACAAGTGGTTCAGCTTATAAAGCTCAACTCCGGCCCAAGCACCATCGGTTCTTCTGCTACAGAATATGAAATATACAAAGCTGGAGAATGTGTTTGTTTAAGACCGTCGTTCGCACAAGCACTCGGCGCTGTCGACGTCGTTCTTTGGGCTCATCATCCCATGGTCCAAGTACGTCGATCGGCCAAAGCCAAAAACCAGCAACTGGTGTCGGTGTACTTGTGAGTTCTTCCCGAAAGTTCTTAGGGTTCTAGTACTTTTTTAAATTTCCTCTGAAGTTTGCTCGTTCGCCGTTCAACTTCTCCTCGCACCCATGCAACCACGTCTTCTCGGTCCATAAGCTCTGGACGACGACCCATGTAGGTGACCATGAATTGGTACTCGACCTCGTGGTCATATTCTACTTGCCACTCCTTGAAGCGATTGAATCAGGTATCGACTTCATGTCGTGGGCCTTGTTCGCTCAGAAAGACCTGCCTGATATACCGCTTAATGTCTCTTGGATCCTGTGGCAGTCGATCAAGGCCGGGGACAGGGGCCATAAGAGGGCGAGCATAGTATATCTGAGGGCATGGGCGAGAACCACTGGTTGGATGCTGTCGAAATTTCGAATCGCCACAGTCTCCTGGGAATATGAAGATGACCTTCTCAAGCCGCGAGACCACCTGACGTAGTAGTGAGAGAGTGACTGCTGGCATGTTGTCCCACTCAGGGTGCGAAGACCAACCCTTGCGAACTGGCAGAGCGAAGTTGACAAGACCGATATGACGTCTGTCGTAGGCTTGGACATCATGTGCAAACTGAGCAAAATACTTCGAACCGTTAATGCTTAAGATATCGAGCTCAGGATTCAAGTATGATACACCCTCATCTTGTCTTTCTTGTCCTCGTCCACCATAGCGATAGATGCATGGTAACCGAACCCGATAGAAGCTCAGAGCAGTGGCTCGCGACTCTGAATTGATGCGAAAGAGCTTGCTGATTGCCCAGCGATCTTTCAGGAAGATCTTGTAGGTGCCATCGGAGCCGTAAGGTGATTCC